>ML831903.1:26709-57179 GCA_009831015.1 Picea engelmannii | reverse complement strand
ACGGTCTCCGCCCAAAAGCGCGCCAACCGTTTCAATGTAATGTGGTCACGTGTAAATGGTATTAAAACCGTGGCATTTAATTTTTTAACACCGCGCGCCCAATTTAAACAACAGGTCATATTATAATAACCCATGTCCACGGGCTACCACCGTGTAACACAAACTTCCACTCGCGCCATTTGACAGAAAGAATGGTCATATGAACGACTGCGTGACCGGGGCTTTACCTTTCACACAGTAATCCACGCGCAAATCGTTTAACACGGTCATATATGTTGTAATAGAACCGGGTGTAGAATGCAACATAGATCCCGCGTGCAAACCATTATAATATGGTTACGTTTAAACCCATATAATCGTGGCTGGTTTGGAAACCCGCGCCAATAAACAAACGGTTGACAAAGGCCATATGGGATATAATATAAAACCGTGGGCTGTTCAATGTATAAACCCGTGGCAATAATGTTAACACCACAACACTCCGCACCAATGGTCATATAGCAATGCAATGGAACCTCGGGCCGGGGCTTAGCCCTGGCCCGAACCACCGCCAAATCAACACATATGCAAATACAAATGTATTAACAACCACACATTAAACAAGTAATAACGTGCGGCCAAATGGTTGGTGAAAATTTGTGAAGGCGTGGCTTAGTGGGAGGTCCGGGGGTCGAACCCCGCGGCCTCCACCAAGTTTTGATACGAACCAAAAGTCATTAGCCAAAATAGGGGTGCCACGTGGCAACCCTTCATTGGGCCACGTGGCACCTTTCCATTCGCTTAAATGTGCCACGTGTCCAGATATTACTCATCCAACGACAACCAATCAACAATTGCCACGTCCTTTGTCGTACGGTCCAGTCAATGCTGAGTCAGCCTGTCACGTCAGCCTGCCACGCAGGATGCTGACGTCATCATGTGCCACGTGTCACCCATCCAGTGGTGACATGTGTCGCTTCCAGATTGGTCAAACCATATCCCGAAAATGCCAAAAATGCATGACACATGTCACGCCCAGGAGCTGCCACGTGTCCTGTACGGACTTGCCACGTCACTGTACGGCCGCCACGTCAGCTGTACGGCCTGCCACGTCAGTTGTACGGCCTGCCCAGTCAGCATCAAAATTTTCCCTGTTTGGCTCGGCGAACAGACCTCGATAACTTCTCCATACGGACTCCGTTTGCGAAAATAAATATACCGCCGGAATCAGGAGAACGAGACGGACGCAATGGTGCCGTTTTCGTTGCATTCTAAGCACTTTGAATTTTGAGCAAATTTTAGACCCCTGGTCCAGATTCTGATCACTCCTTGACATATATATAGAAGATAAAGGGTGCAATTATAATGAAAGGGTGTAATGAAAGGTTCTAGCCGACATGCAAATATAACACTAGAAATGTAATAATTCAATATATAGGTCTTAATAAGGGGTTTTATACATAACCTGGGGCTTTGTCTAGGGATTAGCATATCCCTCCCCTTCAAACAACTTTTTTCCTCAACACTTGACTAACCACATATGTTTATGTAGGAAGAATTCATCTTCCCAAGTCGCCTCTTCCATTGGTAGGTTCTTCCACTTGACGAGGTACTCAGTAATTGCTCGATTTCTCAACTACTTGATCCTTATTTCTGGTTCTAGTATAATTTTCCCTTCTTCATCAATCTTTGGTAAAACTATTTGGACTAGGATCTTGTTTCTGATTACTTTATTTAAGCAAGAAACGTGTAAGACTTAATGTACATGTGAATATGGAGGCAATTCCAATTTGTAAGCCATACTTCCAATCCTTTCCAAAACCTTATAGGGGCCATAATATTTGGGTGCTAATTTATTGTCTTGCTTTTGTTGTTTGAGGGACATCTATTTGTATGGTTGTAGCCTTAGAAATACTCAATCCCCCACTTCAAATTCCCTTTCACTATGATGTTGATTTGCTTGTTGTTTCATCATAAGTGCCATAACTAGGTTGTCCTTCAATAGTTTGAGAACCTCTTGTTGGTGTCGTATGTGGTCCTCCATCGTTTGAACCTCTGCAATCCATTTCAAGGGTGTTGTGATGGATGGAGGATGCTATCCATAAAGTGTCATAAATGGGGACATTTTTTTATGAAGTATGGAAGGATGAAGATAAAGGGAGTCATCCGAGTAAAACCATGATAAATTGTATTATACTTATCATGGTGTCACTCGAATGACTCCCTTTGAGGTTATCAATGGCCAAAATCCCCCATCAATACTATCCTACTTACGAGGAGTCTCTAAGGTGTGGGAGTTAGACAAAAACCTCACAGATTGAGCTGACCTTCTCCATACTCTTGATGATAATGTGGTCATGGCTCAAAACTAGATGAAACAATAAGTTGATCGACATTGTTTTGAACACCATTTTGATGAAGGGGATCACCTCCATCTACAACCTTATAAGAGTAATTCACTCAAATAAAACCTTCACTAGAATATTTATCCCAAGATTTATGGCCCCTATAAGGTCCTCAAATGTATTGGTCTAATGGCTTACACATTGGAGATTCCTAGCCACTCTAAAATTCATCCAATCTTTCATGTCTCATGTTTAAAGAAAGTGGTTGGATCTAAATGTTGTATTCAAACAAGGCTTCTAGAAATGGATGAAAAAGATTCCATTTGGTTGTATACCAAGGCCATCCTTGACAAAAGAGAGTGTTTTCGCTATCATTGCACTATACAATAGGTCCTGATACAGTGGAAGGATACACATCCCTAGGATGCCACATGGGAACCAATAGAGATCCTTCAACGATTTCCTCATATCCAACCTTGAGGACAATGATTCTTTATAAAGGGGAGGGAATGTTAGGGTCCTACCCTAACCCTTTTAAGTAGATATATAGGTTTATATGTATTGAGGCCTTCACAAAGGGTTTGTTCCCGAAAAAATATTTACATATACAAATAGTTGACAGACAATTTGAAGGAGCTATCAATCTTCCAAGACTGGGTAATGGCACTAAGAAAACAACCATTCTTTTATCTCACAGAGAAACCCTCAAATTTTAATGACCAGAGATGGGTGAAACCCAAACACTTGCCATAAAATTTTCCAATAGTTATATCATAGAGCAGTATTCATTCTAGACATAACACAATCACATAATCCTAACAGAAAGGATTTTGACAACTATCATCAACTTGAAACACTTGAATACTAATAGGGAAAACCTCCACTTTAAATACCATTACATAGTTGATACCCACGTGTATTAAACTTTGGAAAAACACAATCTGTAGGAAAATGAAACAACCAACCTCATGACTTTATTCTGAGCGGAGTTATTTTTCATGAATGGAGAGGTGAGAGCTATCATTCCTGTATGTAGAATGCCAGGGAAAACCACAAACATGATTATTTCTTCCAAGGCCGAGCAAAACATAGGCAACATCAACCAAGCAATCAATCAAATGTGAACCAAGCGAGGGTGGCGACCACGAGGTAAGGTTAGAGAAACATGCAGTAATTTCACATCATATCTTACATTAACTCTATCAACCATAGCCCAGTACGAGCGCACCAACACCTCCAACGCATAATCCACTATAGTTATCAAACAACAAATCAATACAAAGTCAATTTTTCCACCTTCCATAAAGTTTTTGAGTTTTATGTGCATGCTTAACACATAGCAGAAGGCATATCATATGTCCCACATTCATTACTAGGCATTGCCACCCTTCAAAATTAACCAATGACCATGATAATCACAAGAATTCATAAGTGCAATATGCCATATCCAATTATAACTCATGCTTGGAGTTTAAATCAACAATCAAAATATATGTGTAGTAGAATAAACCAAGATGCTCATTAAAATAACATGTCTTCCCTTTGAATTAAATCGCCAATAAACCTATCATTTGCCCATTTAGCTTGGAAAGCAGTTTCAAATTCTTAAAAATATAGAGTCATTTTTGCAAAAATAGACATGAGTGCATAAAAAGACGAGGCATCCTTCAACATCATTCACATATGGGGTCCCACCTATCTATTATATTATTAATTATATATAAATAATAAGACATTGCAACCTATTTTCAGGCAGGGATCCATGTTGCACTTTTTTGGCGTCAACAAATTGGCGACTCCATAGGGAAATCTGTTCTCAACAGATTTAGAACTTGGAATCTTGAGTTTCGAAGACTGGTAGAAGTAGATGATAGAAAGAACTGCTGAAAAAAATAGTTATGCAGGGCAAAATATGGTTTAAGGAAATAATGAGACAGAACTTTGGGAATAACTTATGGAAAGTGGTACGTATGACGAGGTTTGGTACTATATGCCTAACATTCGAACAATATGTAACATATAATGCTTTTTAAACTTTCGAGGAGAATGCCTCTAATATGCTCTTGAATCTCAGGATGGAGGGAAGAAAGGGCTAGCAAAAACAAGGAAGAAGACAAAATCAACTATCCTACAACAATATTGAAAGCAAACAACAATTTCAGCAATGTCTAAAAAGAGGACATCGTGACAATCGTGTGTATCTTATTATCATTGATCAACAATATTTACAAAATGACATTGTAATGGCAAAACTGATCCAAACTTTATTTATGATTATTATGAGAAGCAAACAACATAAATTGAAAACTCAACAAACGAAAGTAAAAAGAGAACAGTAAAACAAAAGACTATATACAACGGTCATTTTAATACGGTAATGATCAAGATGGTTCCACATAATGTTTCAAGTGGGAATCATTAGTACTGTAAGAGAACAATCGCTCTTCCAAATCCTTTAGGAGGTATGCGTTTGTGCCTAGGATAAAAGTGATTTTGAAAGGACCTAGCCATAGTTTTTGGAACTTAGAATGTCTTCTTCTTTCAGCATGGGATGAGTCCCATAGTAGGACTTTTTCATCAATCTTGAATTCAACAGCTTTTGCTCATATGTTAAAATACTTTTTCACAATTTGTTTCCTTCTTTTTATATTCTCCAAGGCAAGATTCCTTTGTTCTTCTAGGGATAACAATGCATTCATGATCTTGATTGAAGTACTATGTTAAAATTCTTTGAGATGATCAAATCATTCTCTCCTATGAATAAGGTATCGATGTATTTATATATTGTTAAGAATATTGTGATTGATGTTGATCACAATTTAATTCTAGTGTTGAAGCCCTCCTTCAATCTTTTCTTTTCTTGCACATAAAGTCTGTACTCGGGTTACAATTTTGTATTGGTGAGCGCTAGGTTTAGGGCTTCTGAGACGCGTTTGTGAACCCCTGTGATCATGTGCAGGCCGCCATGGCCCCTATGAGGGGGGGGATCCACCCCCTGGGTCCTCGTCCTTGGATCTACATGCCTTTCAGGCCCTGATCTCCTCCTACGCAAAGGCGCACAAGACAACTTCATCCCGTTTCGTCAAGAAATCGAGAGAAATTCCAAAGGTAGTTGTGCATTCTTCTTCGGCTCGGTCGCTAGCCCTCAAACTGACCGATAAAGGATTGATAGGGCAATCCACAGGATTGTGGCCCTCCCCAAAAGCCATGCATCACTGGTTGGAATTAAACCGACGCAAACTGATCCAGGGGCAGATGTTTGCAGCCTTTTGTGGTAAGGGTTTCTTCGCTTTCTTATTTGAAAAAAAATAAGATAGGGATCTGATCTTTCAAAGTGACCCATATTTCATGGGTGCTCATGGAATGTATCTCAATAAACAGACTCCTGACTTCAGCCCAGAAAATGATATCCCCTCAGCAGTTCATGTTTGGGTAAGATTGTCGTTCCTCTCATTACACTGCTGGAATGATGAAACCCTAAGAAATATCGACAACTCACTGGGAAAATATATCAATCGTGCTAAACCATGAGAGGGACTTCAAGCCTTTTCCAGAATCTGTGTGGAGGTAGATCTGGAAAAAGGCCTCCCATAAGAAATACAACTGAATCTAGATAATTGGTCTTATATTCAACGAGTAGATTATGAGCAAATCCTCTTCAAATGTAAAGCATGCCATGAATATGGACATTTCGCAAAAAATTGTCCTCGGGTCAAGGGAACTCAGGAACAAGATCTGAAACAAGACCATTAGCAACAACCAAAAAGGAAAAAAACTACTAGAAAAAACCCCTCGAACCCTCCACAAGGACAAGGAGAAAAAGCTCCATGCCCGAGAGAAAGGCCTCCAAGCTCCTCACATAAAGGAGAATCAAGTCACAACCAATATGTTGGACTACCAACATAAGGTAACACAGAGGACCCCAGGGATCACCAGGAAGAAAATGGAAAAAAGAAACAAGAAGAAACATAATAGGAAGCCATTAAAGGTAAAGAAAAAGAAATCTCGATAACAAGTGGGGAATCCACATCAAAATCTCTACCAAATCTCTCCCCAGAGCCCCCAGACTTTTCAGAAGATGAAAGACATGGTACTTTTGACAGTGACACAAATCTATAGGTCACCCAAACAACTACAACAAAAAAATGAGGAAGAAAATCTTATAGAAACAAAAGAGAATCGATTGCAGACGGAGAAAAGGAGTTAGGCATTCAAAACACAATAGAGGAAGCATTAAAAAAGAAGAAAAATCCGGGAAAAATAAGTTCGCCCAACACAAGGGAGCAACATCTTAGCCCTCTAAAGGGGGGGCATCAAAACCCTCTGATAAATGATGAAAGTTGTCTCCTGGAACTGTAGAGGATTAGGGAGCATGGATAAAAAAGAAGAAGTTCGAAAATGACCAAAAACAGAATAGCCCTCAATCCTCCTACTCCAGGAGACGAAAATGAGGGATCTGGAAACCCTCCAAGAATTGCAAAGAATATGGAAAAAAGGTGAAGGAAAAGCAATCAGTTCTAGAGGAGCCTCGGGAGGAATAGGTACAATCTAGAATGCGGAAGAATTCAAGCTAGAAGAGCAGTCGTAGTCCCAGTTCTGGTTGAAGGTATCCCTAACTAGGAAAGCTACATGTATGTTATGCTCCATCATAAATGTTTATATGCCAAAGAATTATCTGGAAAAAGTGGAATGCCGACGATCCCTTCAGGACCTGGCCATTGAAAATCCCTCTCAAAACTTGATTATTGTCGGGGACTTCAACACCACAAGAGGATTAAAGGAAAAACGAGCGGGTATTATCAGGAGGGATCAATTCAGAGAAAAAATTGATGATCTAATCTCAGATCTGGATCTATTTAATGTTCCCCCCACTAAAGGTATGTACACTTGGAACAATAGAAGAGGCTGACCAGGTCACATTGTTGCTAGGTTGGATCGGTTTCTAATAAGCAACTCTTTTCTATCCCTCCCAAACAAATCATGTTCTTTGATTCTTCCATGGGAAGGATTAGATCATCGACCTATTTCTCTAATGTTTGAGCCACAAAAAAATTAAGGTCCTATCCCCTTCATATTCAACCCCTTATGGATGGATCCACCGAAGTTCCTTACCTCTATCTCTCAAATCTAGAATCAATGGATTATAGGTTCTCCAAACTATATTTGGGAGCAGAAGCTGAAGCTGGTGAAAGGATTTCTTAAAGAACGGGAAAAAACCTCCTTGAACCCGGTCCAGAACAAGGTTAAAGAAAAAAAGCTTCATCTTGAAAAAAATCAAGAGGAAATGGAGTCAAAAGAGGTTCAACAAAGTCATATAATGACTGAGCAAAAAATCCACAAAGAGTACATTCAAGCGCCAAACGAAGAAGAAATCATCTGGAGGTTAAAATCCAGAAGTCTTTGGTTCAAAGCAGGGGACCAAATTAGCTCCTTCTTCCACAGACAATCAAAAGTCAGACTTTGGTCCAATCAAATCTCTAAAATCAAAACTCCGAAAGGGGAAATTATAAAGGATTTTGACCAAATCAAACAACAAACTACTAATCATTTTCACAAAATCTACACTTCAAATGGAAGATCAGAGGAAGACCTCGCTGACTCTCTTCTCAACCACATTCCAAGCAAAATTACGGATGAAGACAATCTAAATCTCAATCGACAAATTGAAGAAGCAAAAATCCTAAAAGCAATCAATCACTTCAATGAAGATAAAGCTCCGGGGCTAGATGGTTTCACCCTTCATTTCTATAAAAAAATGTTCACACATAATCACTAGAATGATAAGATTAGCTCATAAATAAATAAATGGGAGGATCCACCAACTCTTCCTTCTTAGCGCTTATACCAAAAGAACATGGTGCCTCTACATTGGATAGATTTAGACCCATTTCTCTCTGTAATACTTCTTATAAAATCATGGCCAAAATCACTGCTAACAGGTTGAATCCTTTTCTCAGATCTCTAATCCTTCCTAACCAAGGAGGATTTGTGGCAGGCCGAAAAATTTGGGACAACTTTATTCTGGAGCAAGAAGCAATCCACTCCAACAATTCTCAAGGGGAACCATGTATGGCAATAAAATTGGATATGGAAAATGCATTTGATAAAGTAGTGTTGGACACACCGACTACACTGAGAGGCGGGGGGGGGGGGGGGGTGAACAGTGTAGGGCTCTTTTTCCCAAAACTTCCCTCTTACACAAAACTCATTAGTTAGCAATCACCATTTACTCATTAGTTATTGTTGTCATTTATAATCAGTTGAATGTGAACATATATCATCAACAAATCATCACCACAAGGAACATAAGATGTATGTACAATTTTATTTTTATTACAGACTACAATCCTTGGGTTATCAACAACAACTGAATAAAGTACAACTCTACAAGAGCACCAACTCTATAATGCAAGACTCAACTTACACCCTCAGCACCAATTGAGATGAGGCAACAATCCTCAACATATATCAATATGTCAACAGGTACGCGACCTGTCAGTAGTGCAACACATGTATGTACGCGCCCTACCAGTAGTACAGCTCGCGTATGTACGCGACCAGTCTATACTACAACCTGGGTATCACTTCTAAGCAATTAGGGTTTTCTTTTCATCACACACTCATATCCTCTGCAACCTTCAATCACATTCTCTTATGTCTCTCACTGTCCATTCTAACCCATCACAACACATGCAAGCTCTCCAACAACTTACTCATGCTCCTCAACCATACAATATGAATTCTACTCAATCATGTATAAGCAATCAATATATTATGGCAATCATATCAATACTGAATCATAAGAGTGTTGCTCACTCTATCAGCCACCAAAAACCACATCACAACAGTCATATCAAGAATGACTTAAGCATTCACAACACAACAAGCAATAGTATCCATCAAGACAATAATGTAACCATACCAGAATTTCTATGGTAGATCTGAGCCCATATAATGCATATCTGGAACTTGCTTCAGTCTTCGAGAGCCTAGCACCATCTCACACACAAGTCTACATGACTTCATCCATTGTATGCGCCCTGTCCTCATTTAGCCCGCATATGTACACGACCTGGTTCACTGCAACCTGCATATACCTCAGAAACTAGGGTTTCTGAACTTCCGAGACAATTTACACATCGAAGTAACAAACCATCAGCAGACCTTCTATACAAAATTTCTCCTAAAATGATATACTTGGAAGCTTCCGGGCGGAGTCTCCTTCTCCGGTGAGGATCCAACTCATCAAGACATTTTTGATACTGCAAATAATACACCTGATTTTTATACCAAGGATGTTTGGATATAGCAAGATTTTGATTCTGAATATAAAACAGAGCTGGAAGAGTATTATCTTGATCGTCAAGTTCTTCACTTGGTTCGGGATGTTGAGCTAAGTGAAGAGATAGGTCTCGTCCTTTGATAGTCTTTGAAGTCATGATCATCAAATCATGCTCTTGAATTTTGGCAAGCCAATGTGCAAGTTTTCTTGAAAGATAAGTTTGTGAAAGCAGAAACTTGACAGCATGCAAAGGGACTCTTACCTGCATATGTTTTCCTAGAATAAAGTGGCAAAATTTTTCTACAGCCTTAATAAGAGAAAAAGCGTGTTTCTCAATATAAGAGTACTTGATTTCATCATCTGATAAAGTCCGGCTCATGTAAGCTACAGGTTTTTCATTGTTTTGGTCATCACTTTGTAAGAGGATAGTGGAAATTGCTTCCTCAGTGGCATTAGTATATATAATAAAATCTTTCTCAAAATCTTGTTTCGCTAGAACCAATGTGAACTGATTGCTTTCTTAATCCTAAGGAAGGCATTTTTTACATCATCTGTCCAAGAAAAAGAACAATCTTGCTTCAGAATATTATGAATTGGTTTAACCATGATAGAAAAATTAGGAACAAACCTACGGACAAAATTAATAATTCTATGAAAGCTTGAACTTCTTTCTTGGAATTTGAGGCAGGAAGGTTTAGAATTGCAGTAATCCTTTTGGGATCAATGCTTATTCCTGAATCAGAAACAATATGACCAAGGAGTTTTCCCTTTGTGACTCCTGTTATCTCCTAAAATTGCACTGCCATTTTACCAATTTTTAGGTGATAGGAACAGGTCCAAAAATTCATTTCCAAATTTTTTTAGGTGTGTTAGAAGGTCTGCTATTTGGATACAAACTTGGAAAAAACATCAATTTTTGTCTTGGCAATCAAATCTTCAAATATCAAGTTTCGGTGGTTAAGAGGGGCTAAAAAACTGCTCATTAACCACCGAAAGTCTTGGTTTTCGGTGGTTAAGAGGCGAAAATAAAGGGCCTGTTAACCATCGAAAACGTTTCTATGTGCAAAAGGAAAAAGCCCAAGGCTTTTGCACGAGCCAGATGTCAAATGGGTGCAATCATTAAGTTATAACCGCCAGAATTTTATCTAGGTGGTGAGGTATGAAGTTCTTATGGCATCTTATCTGAAGATTTATGCAGTGTTCTCCTTTTAACTACCAATTGTCATTTCAGAATTAAGGATCGGCAAAAATCCAGAATTCCATGCATGATTTTCAGATAACAAAATTGATTTGTCACATGGGCCTTCATTATCTCCAGTCACAAGGATACATAATCATTATGACTTCATTTGATTTCTGTTTCAATTTCATTAATATTCAATATTGAATCTGAGAGTCATTATCATGATCCCGTGATTTTCTCATGCAAACTCATACTCAGAAGCCATAATCCCATGATTTGTCAAGGTTGCCAAGTGGAATTCGAGTTCAATTGTTGGTTATTGAGCCATTTGTCATCCAATTCAAAGAAAAATCCAAGTCATTGCGATTCCCACACAAATTAATTCGCCACAGATCCGTTTTTGAAAGTTACAGCTTTCGATGGTTAAGAGGCCTAAATTTTTCCCCTCTCAACCACCAAAAGTAGTGCTTTTGGTGGTAAAGAGGCCTAAATTTTGCCCCTCTTAGCCACCGAAAGCCTGTAACCGCCAGAATCACCAAGTTTTTGCCCAGATCAGGATTTTTTGAGTTTGTATGGTATGAAACCTCTTCGAATAGACATTTGTTGAATTATCAAGTCAAATCCAATGGCTATTTTTGAGGGATAAGGAAAAGAAGAGGTGTTTCAATCATATTCGGTATCTTTTTCAAAGACAGAAAATCAAGATTTTTGCACACTTTAGCAGATTCGAATTTTATCCTTGGAGGACCAAATCAAACAACCTTGGAAGGCTAGGCTTCACTTCATCAACACTCTATCACTCTTGAAGATCATTAGATATGGATTGACCTCATCTTGAGGGTCTCTTCCTAGTTTTTTGTAAATATTGTTTACTTTCTGTATTTAGAAAATTAGATCCATTAATTTAGGATCTGAAAACTGTATTGTAAAGCTATAAAGTTGAAGACAGAAGATGAACAAATGGTTCAATTTTGGAGACTCTTTCAGACTTTGTACTCAAGCTTCTCATTTTCGTATTAAATAATACAAGCTTCTTTTGCCATTGCTTGTTCAGATTCCTATCTTCTTATCTAGTCTGTACTTGTACTTGAATGTTATATTCATGTTATTCACGTTTGTCTAATGCCTGATAACTGTCATCCTGTCTTTGCATTGATGAGTTAGAATTGCAAGTATTGTTTACTTATTGTAATCGACCATTCATATATGTTTATTGTATGATTCTGCTGGTATAGTAAGGATTCTCCACACATCCACTTATTTACAAACTCTCTGAACAGTGGTAGTTGAAAGCCTTGTCAATCTAAGTGTTTATGCATGTCTTGAGTGAGTGAGGTTTGATTTAGTCATCTGACTTGATCCATTTGAGTGAATCATTGAGATATTAGTTAAGTTACCAGGCATCTTTGAGATACAACCTAAAAGAGTTTCCTGGAGTGATAACAACTCCAAAAATAGATTTAGAAGGATTTTAAAAAATGCCAAATTTTCTGCAACACATGAGAACTTTTCTAAGATGACCAAAATGATCCAACCGGTTCTTTGAATAAATAGTCAAATCATGAAGATAAACTTAGGATAATTTTACCAATCAGATCGTCAAAAGCTATCTGCATAGCTCTTTGAAAAGTGGCACTTGCATTAGACAAGATAAAAGGCATGTGTTCATAAGCAAATGTGCCCCGCCGTGTAGTAAAGGTGGTTTTATACCTATCAACCCTTTTTACCTTGATTTGATTATACCCAGAAAATCCATCAAGTAAGGACATCATTTGTGACCCTGCAACCTATTGTAATATCATTTCCATGTTAGGAAGTGGAAAATAGTCTTTGACACTCGCTCTATTCAATGCACAGAAATCGATGCATATTTGACCATATTTGAAATCCACTCTGAATACTTAACCGGAAAGATTATATTAGATTTTAACAATTTTTCCAATTCTTTTCAAATAGTAGCTTCGAGTGTAGGGTTAATAGGTCTTTGTTTTTTCTTGATTGGTTTTACCCCTTCCTTGATAGGAATGGCATGTTGTATGAGAGCAGGATCAAAACCACGAAGATCCTCATATGACCATGCAAAAACATCTTGAAATTCATGAAGTAGCTCAGTGAATTTCACTTTTTATTCATGAGAACATTGGGCACCTAGTTTGATGATCTTTTGAGATTCGGGTGTCCCAATATTCAAGGAAATGGTATCACCCACTTTCCTTTTTGACTCCTCTTCCTTATGAGTTTCTTTGTTGCCTACATCACTCGACGGAAATGAACTTTCGAGAGGAGACAAGCCTTTAAGAAAATTTTCATCTTCCATAGATATGATTTCCTTGGGCTTAAATGATTCATTTTGTATGAAAGCGCAAATGCCTTCATCATTCAGGAAAACCTACCATAATTCTACGTTATCAGGGATGTGAGAATGATATAGAGATTGGAACGTACAATTAGGTATTTGAGGTAAAAGTTGTCGGGTAGGAGATGTTGCAAGCAGAACTAATCTATCAGCCATTGAATTATGTTCTCTTTTAACACGAGTGATGTTAAATGATAATAGATTTGAAATGAACATCCAAATAGCTTGGGTATATCGTTTTAAGCAACTTGTTGCTTGGCGAATAAATCTTACGTACAAGGTTCACAACAAGTTTAGAATCACCAAAAACTGTAAGGTGGCCAAAACCAAGGTTATACGCATTTTCGATGCCTAAAAGTAAGGCCTCAAACTCAATGACATTGTTTGTGCAAGCAAATTCTAACCTATAAGTAAAATTGTGGATTTCACCTGTAGGAGAATATAGAATGATGTCGACCCCATTACCTTTGTTTGAGCATGAGCCATCGAAATGCATGTGCCAAATGTCGTCATCAAAATCAATTGGTTCAAGCATAGTGTCACCCTCATCAACGAAGATAGAGTACACCCCCAAATATTCTTCGAGATAATTTACACTGGGTTCAGGAACACTCTCTATATATGGTGAAATGCTTCCTTCCCTAAGGACTATAATGTTATTTCCATTCCGAGGGATGGACAAATGTGTTCCATCAAGCGAAATATATCCACCTGTTAAGGCTTGCCAATCTCTTCCTAAAATAATTGAATAGTTACTCACTGGCATATCAATTACTTGGATGTTGAGGGTTGTTCTTATCTCGTGATGTGCGTAGAGAACTAAGGTTACATCTTTGAGAGGGTTGTCTAGTTGAATGCTGCAAACTGTTATAATAGAGCATGATTTTAGAATTTTCATTAGTGCATGATAAGCCAAGCTATTCCATGATAATTTTTGACATTACATTTGGACCAGACTCGCCATCAATTAGGCAACAATGAGCTGTTTTGTCCATAATTTTTACAGAGATATAAAAAGGGGAAGTTTTTACAGAGTTCCTAAAATTATTTACACCTATTTTATTTACAATTGAATCCTCTTTTTTTGACTCTTCAAATAGACTGGTTATGGTAGAAATTTTAACTTCCATAAATTTTTTGAGATGCTTTTGTTGTTCTGGGATGACAACCATGTCCAAAAGAGTAGCATCGGGTTTGATATTATCCAATTGATTAAGGATATTATATTTAGAAGAGGGAAGAGGAGAAGGTACTCCTTGATTATCAAGAGTTCTGACAGTTTTTGTATCAGCACCTTGAGAAGATGAGCTTGGGGTAGAAGAAGTACGAGGAGGGTCATATTTACCCTTGGCAGTGTAATATTTATTCCCAGTATTGATTACCATAACATTTTCTGGTTCAACCCAATCTAAAACAACAATTGTGGTATTGGGCCTTTTGCCAAAGATCTTATCTCTGACATTTTTCTTAACTTTACAAGTACTTTCTTCATGATTTTCTTCACATAAGTTACACCAACTGCGAGACATAATGGCCTTTGGCTAAAAAGTATTTTCATTATTATTCCTAAAAGGCGCTAAGGAAGAAGACGGTTCCCCAAGGGTAGAGGAAGAGGCATTTCCTTTTCGCTCATAGGCTATCATCATATTATTCATAACTTGCACGAGTTGTAGGAGGGCAGACATATATGTTTGCTTGACCAAGTTTCCCTTGGGGAGACCCGTTCTTTCAAGTTGCTCCTCATATTCTACGAAAGTATGAAGAGCGGAACCAAGATTGTCAGTAGCCTTCTCTTCAAGTCTATGGCGATAAGGGGAAGGTAATGCATTATAATAATGCATGAAAGCAGCTTGATTTTGAGGGCAGATTAGTTCAACGACTTGATTATATAATTTGGTGAAGCAAAGGTTAAAAGACTTAATGGTTTTACCATCTTTATAGGCAATGTTATTGTATTCCCTTAACTGCTCAGTCGGACTCTTGGACTGTCCGTAAGTGGACTTGAACCAATAAACCAACTCTTCCCAAGTGGAAAGAATTTTGGGAGAGAGATAAAAAAAAGCTATTGCAACTTTCCCTTCGAATGAATTGACAAATAGACGCATGCAAGTGTCATTATCATTAGCCCCAATATTATGACAAGGATTAGAAAATTCTACAAGGTGTTCGTTTGTAGTAACAATATTATTTCTTGAAAAACTAGGTAAATGATCCTTGAAATTTGGTAATGGGTGAGTCGTAGCATCTTCCTCGAATTCACGGGAGAAGATACGTGCCATGGGGTGGTCGTAGCATCTTCATCGAATTGGAAAAGCCCATATTTCTTTATAACTTTAGTAGGATTGGTAGTGGATTGAATAGGGACTTGATGACTGTATATACTACCAATTACTGACAAAGTAGAAGGTTCCAAGGAGGAAGCACCTCCGGTGCCACTACCACAACCCGCAAATGTCATATTGAAGGTGATAAGTATGGGTGATAAAGGTGAACCAACAGAGTCAGATAAAGTGCGCCTTAGAGCACTTTCTTGGTTTGATAGAACTACTTTCCTCCTTCCTATTTCGAAAATAGGAGTAGCTTCAGGGGACAATCCTCTTCTCCTTCGAGATATACGAGGATTATAGGACATGGAAAGAAAGACCAAAGAGTTAGGAAAGGGGAGGTTATTGTTGATTTATGGGCTGCCTTTGCATGGCTTCCCAATGTTCACGGATACTTATGTCCCTTTCAATTACTTCCCAGGAATGTTCAAGTTCAACGCAAGTACTAGCAGTTTCTAAATTAGTGTCGAATAAGGTCAATGCAATGCTAGTTTGGTCATCAAGACCATTTCCAACATTGGGTTGTCTTGTAACAAGTACTGTCATGGAGAAAAAAAACCCATCCAAGGAGTATTCAGACAAAACAAAAAAATGAAAGATAATCGTGATACAATCAACAAGAGAGATATGGAAGATCTCCCGAGTATGGTCGCCAAATAAATGTTGAGGAAAAGGTATGGAGAACCTTACTCAAGCATTTTCAGATCTTGCCCGACTAAGGTAAGATAGTTGGGAATGCCACCTGGGGTTTATAGCCAAAGAAAAACAATCACTTAATCCCCAGGTATTAAGTACAAGGGACCAAGGCTGGTTTGTTTTATATATTATATGTAACTGTGCAGAAAATAAATAAACTTAAATAGAAATTACATAAGTGTGTACAAAAATTACATGAATGTGTACATGGAGATACAAGGAAAAAATGAACCAAATCATCAAAATACATATGCGAGACTGAAATAAAAAAAACTAGTTTTTATATTGATTTCATTATGAGATACAAGATTGAATTCTCTTTACAAACCCCTGCAAGGGTAGGGACCAAAGTCAAATTTAGAATCCTCTCATGGGAACCATACAAAAAGAATTTGACAACAAAAGAAAACTGAAACTAAATATCTAGATCATCTTGCCACAAAATGCTGTCACTTGACTCTGCAAAATATTTTTTATTAATTATAAAATTTAATTTATAAATAGACAAGAACACATAGACTGCCAAAGATAAATCATACACCTTTAAAACAAGTTGCTGAAATATATGATTCAGTTTTGAATCCTGCTGCATTCATTAAGACCCTGCTACCATCAAGATGGTTAAGCCTTCTAGTAAACTCCGAATGAATGAAATATGAAAGTATCTCACTAGTATAGAGCAAACCTTGTGGCTGAAGTTCTCCTTCTATTTTTCTCCCATTTGTCTCTTCCTTTCATTGAGATTTTATTCCTTCTCAATAGGTTATGGTAGTTCAACTACCTTTTTAGTTAAGCTTAACTAATTAGTTGGGACAAAATAATAATAATATATTTAAGTAAGGGTCTAATTAAATAATAACTAAATAGGTGGGATCCCTTGTGACTCCCATTCATTTCTTTCAATAATCATCAAATATGAAATATAAAACCCCAATCATTTGATTCAAACACTCTCATTGTAACTCTCGTGCTCATATTTATGACCAAATATTTGAATATCAACAAAATATAACATGACAATACCCAAAAAATAGAATTATATCCATGTTGTCCAAAAAACTGCTTGAATATGTGCTTGTTGTCCAAAACATTGTCAAAGTAAAAATATTTTCCTGAATAGAAAATAACATAAATCATCATTAAAAACCATATTTACTGTGAGAGGAATTTGGCCTCTTCTCACTGCTATCCCCTTTTGATCTTTCTATGGCAGCCTTGGGCTGATTGGAACCTTGAGGTTGGACTGCACTGATAACATGAGAACAATCATCCTTAAGATGAAGATGTGAAGACACAGATTCAGAGGACTCTTTGGATGATTTGGAGGCAGTGGCCACTCCTTTTCCTTTATCTTGCACAGGCTTGGAAACATCGATGTTTAACCTCTTACTAGCATGAAATGAATGCATGGGTGAGACAACATGATCAACTTGGGAAATTGGATTGTTTGGTGGTGGCAGAGGGGGTAATGACAAAGATGCAGTAGGCCAACCATGGTGATGAACAACAGGTTGATGGACAATCTCTTTCCAACCATCATTGGTAGCCAGTTCTGGTTGCATAAACACGTGAGGGGGAACACATATACCAACTTTTTTTTGATGTAGCTGGAAGGGAGATCTCTCAGGTTGGGGCTGGAGGAGCCCATGGCCAACTAGGTTAAATAATCCAACTTGAAAGAGTTGGTTTAATTCCTGTGGATCAACATCGAAATGTATTGAAAATCAAGGCCTTCTATGACCCCTCTACCAATTTCCTCTGCCTCTATTGCCTCTGCCATTAGTGCCTCTACTAAAGAAGCTCATCCTGAAGCAATATTCCAACATGTCATGAAAAAATCTTAACAATCCATGCATAAAACTCTACATTAGAATCAAAAGGTTGGCTCTATTATTCACCACAAAAACACATGCAATCCATCCATTAACACATTAAAACTTAATCAATCAATTGTCATTTGAACAGGGAGTGGTAGGGCTATTGGGAAGATGAGGGGTTTATAGTGTGCGAAAAATGATAGCATGGACGGGACAAGATAAAAGAATATTGTTCAATCAAATGCATTAGTAACAAAAGTTGTATCTATATCCAACCTTCAAACACTAGTCATCAACCAACTTTTATATTAATCCCTTTTCTTTTCATAAAGAATTTTAAATTCATAATAATAGAACAGTGAGTGTTTTAATATATTTGGGAGGATGAGGGGAACATAGTGAGCGAAAAATGATATAATGAGAGGGAAAAATGATATATTATATGCAATGATAGCAAAAAAAATGTCATTTCCATCTATAAAACAATTTCCAAAATGTTTCTTTGTTTAGTAAGTCAAATCCAACACACTGTTGTTTCAAAACACCAGGAAAGCTCTAAGACTGTCCACTGTACACTCTTTATTTTTATTCACAGAGTTCTTTTAATAATATATTGTCCACAGGATTATTCCAACAACTAAAAATAGATCACATCAAGTGCGTGATGGAACACAACATAAACCAACCACTCTTCAACATACAAGGCTGGTATTAGCACTTCTAATATTTATTGTGTAACATAATAGGTTCGAAACCCATGTGCAACTGGTGCTCTTTTATTTTATCATCATATAGTTTTCAAAATCAACCAAAACTGATCCAGATGGATATCGGTGGCCACCCACCTTTTCCAATTGGCTCAAAACAATTTTTTGACAATTTTGGCAATTTACTATTTTTAGCAGTTTTAACTTCCGGGGCCATTTTGAGGGCCTAAATGAAGTTTTTTCGGGATCAAGCTCCTGAATTATGGTTGAAGGCATGAATGAGCCCCCAAAATGAATCTCCTCAACGATACCTTTCCAACGGGCTATCACACACCTAAAATGGAGATCGTATGCAAAAGTTACGACCCCAGGAAGTTGATGTACTAACTTACCCAAACGGGGGCCACATGACTTTTGGCGCTTCATCTCATAGGGTTAGGTTTTTGGATGTCTAGGGTTTCTGGCATTCTTGCTTATTGTAAAAAGGCCTTTAGAGCCTCATTGTAATGTTCTTCTTGCGAATGCACGCTGTCGTCACATCTTTTCTCAGAGATATGCCGCATTCTAGCAAGCTGGTTTCTGCTGCATTTTACAGTTTCAGCTTATTTCGTTATTGAATAGAAAACCAGTTTTACTGTATCTCTATTATTTTGTGTTAAGCACCTGTTAATAATTTGTATTCATTTCGTTCTTCTCATAAAATCCGGATCAGTGGTATCAGAGCGGTCTGCTCCTTGTGGTCTTAATGCATGTTCCCAACGATGTCGGAGTACAAAGAGTTGGGTCTCGAGCTTGTTTCTCTTGAGGAAAGAAGCTCTTGCATGCCCAAGCGACCTCCCATGGCAGGAGAAAATAAAGATGACAGGATAGGAGATCCTTTCAAACTGTTGATTGAGGAAGCCCTCACGCAACAGAGGAACGAAATAATGGATAGTTTCGCACAAATCCTTCGACGGCTACCAACAGGCGACGCATCTTCTTCGAACGGAGGCGCCGCCCCCTTCAAAGTAAAAATAAACTTTGATATTCCTATATTTGAAGGTCAGATAGACGTAGATGCTGTAGACAAGTGGTTGAATCTACTAGAAGGGTATTTTTCTGTCCATAACTTTTCGAATAAAGAAAAGATTACTTTTGCGCTCCTCAAAGTTGTTCCCCATGTCAAAGATTGGTGGGAAACTTTCTGTGAGCAAAAGGAAACAGAGGAAACCTCATTATTTTCAGTCACGACCACCTGGGAATCCTTCAGGGATGCTATTAAGGAACAATACTACCCTGTCGGAAGTTATGACGACCTGCATACCAAATGGACCACATTGCGGCAAGAAAGAGACCAAGCAGTGTAGGATTTCACAAATATCTTCCATACCTTGCGCACCAAGTTGGGTATCAAAGATTCAGAGTGACATCTGGTGCTCAAGTATCGCAGTGCTCTGCATAGATACATCCAAACCGAAATGGAATTTCTGGACATCTCATCCTTGGACGCGGCCTACCGATATGCCGTCAAAATCTAGCAGAAGCTCAAACAAAAGACATGAAAATTTGGGCCTGGGAACCCGTCACAATAAAAGCCAGGAAAGGGTGGCCCCAACCCACTGAACAAAGGACAGAACAAAGATGGACAGTATAAGGACAACCAGTCCAAGCCGCAAACAAAGAAGGACACTGGAAAGACAAAGAAAGATACCGGGAAGTGGTGCGACTTCCATAAGAGCCCTTGGCATAACACTGCTGACTGCTGCTCAAAGCAGTCGCTGGTGGCCGAAGTGAAAGCCTCTAAATCAGATGCAGATTATGACTCTGAGCCAGAACCATAAAGGGGAAGACGGATCATTGAAGTGGAACCCAGTGCCACCGTTGCTACCACCAAGCTCCAGCCTGGTGAACCAGATGAGCCAGAAGAAGGAGAGTGCCTCTTCCATTCACAGATGTGGGTAAAAGGCACCCCGCTGCACTTCATTGTTGATAGCGGAAGCCAGAAGAACCTCATCTCAGTAGAGGTCATCAAGCAGCTAGCCCTGCCAACAACGTCGCACCCACAACCGTACACCATTGGATGGCTCTGCCAAGGAAGCGATCTCTGCATCAGCCAACAGTGCCGACTATCGTATGACATCAAACCATTCAAAGACGAGGTATTGTGTGATGTTGCTCCTCTCGAAGTTTGTGATGTTCTTTTGGGCCAACCTAATTTATGGAAATGTCATGTTGTATATGAGTCTAGGCCTCGTAGCATTATTATTATTTTGAACAAGAAATTGTACAGGATACTCGAGGCAGTCCCACCTAGTGCTATTTCCTTGATCTATGCTAAGCAATGCAGGAAGGTCATCTCTCAGACAGGGAAGTTTGTCTTCTTCGTGATTCACTCTTAGAATAAGAGAAATATCATAGCCACATCCAGGGTCTCTGCGACCGACCTCTCCACATAGCAGAAGCAAGTGGATAAGGTCATGGAAGAATACTCAGACATCTTCTCCTCACCTACAGGGGTACCTCTGCATTGCCAGGTCAAGCACCCCATCGATCTGACCCCCGACGCATCGCTACCCAATGGGATAGTCTATCGTCGCTCTTTGTTAGAGGATGAGGAGATCAAGCGATATATCCAAGAACTGCTCCACAAGGGGCACATCCGCCCCAACTCATCACCTTGCGGGAGCCCAATCGTGCTGGTAGAGAAGAAAGATGGAACCTAGTGACTCTGTATTGTTTACAGAGATCTGAATAAAATCACAGTCAGAAACCGGTACTCGATTCCCTGAATCGATGACCTCCTTGATCAACTCATGGGGGACAAATACTTCAGTAAGATTGATCTGAAGTCTGGCTACCTCCAGGTCCTGATAGAACAAACATATGTATGGAAGACCACCTTCAAGTCAAAGGAAGGCCTTTTTGAATGGTTGGTCATGCCCTTTGGTTTGACAAATGCTCCAGCCACTTTCATGAGGATGATGGACGATATCCTGCGACCATTCACCAATACTTTTGTAGTGGTGTATCTGGATGACATTCTAATTTACAACAAGACTTGGGTCGAACACTTGCAACATATTCAACAAGTTATGCACACCCTGCGCCAGCACAAGCTATATGCCAACTTGGAAAAATGCTCCTTCGGCATGGACAGGGTCCATTACCTGGGTTACATCATTGATCAACATGACATACATGTGGATCCAGCCAAGATCCAAGTCATCCATGACTGATGAGCCCCAACATCACTCACCGAGCTTTGGAGCTTCTTGGGCCTTGCCAATTTCTACCGCAGGTTCGTGTTGGGTTTCTCCCATATTGCATGGGCCCTCAACCAAATAAACAGGGGTGGTGGTAAGGAAAAATTTGCATGGGGCCGGTCCCAACAATAAGCATTCGATGATTTGAAGCAGCGCTTGTGCTCAACCCCAGTACTTTCATTACCAGACCTGGAACATCCTTTTGAGATCGAGACAGATGCTTCAGACTATGCTGTGGGCGCCGTTCTCACTCTGCACGACCACCCCATGGCCTATCATCGTGAGACACTGTCAGATACTGTTCGTAAGTACCCTACTTACGACAAAAAAATGTACTCCATTGTGCAAGCATGCCACCAGTGGAGACATTACATTCTTGGGAAGGAGACAGTCATCCACACTGATCATAAGCCACTACAGTTCATGCAGACATAGGGAAAATTGCATAATGACCGCCATCAAAAGTGGTCCACATACTTGCAACAATTCCACCTCAACATCAAGTATAAAACAAGAAGCACCAATTGCGTCGTTGATTGCCTCAACAGACTTCCAGTCGCGACACTCACCACGGTGCTAGACTCTTGCGGCCATGAGACATCTGGATGGCCCCAACTCTACGAGACAGACCCTGACTTCGCCACCACCTACCAAATGTTGGGTGCAAACACAGTTGTTGATAATTTCCATCTTCAAGATGGGTTGTTGTGTCGTCTGGGCCATATTTGTGTTCCATCAAGTGAGCGAGCGAAGCTGATCTAGGAAGCCCACTATAGTTGGATGGCAGGACACTTCGGCATTGAAAAGACAGTGGCGATGCTACAAAAACATTTCTAATGGCCGAAACTTCGACATGAGGTTAGCAAGTATATCAGGTCCTGCACTACCTGCGCTATTGCCAAACCGACCACCAAGAAACAGGGCTTGTACACCCCTCTTCCTACTCTTGACAGGCCATGGGAATCCATCTCAATGGACTTCATGTCAAGCCTCCCATCCACCAAGCGGGGAAATGATTGTGTTTTTGTGGTTGTTGATCGCTTTTCTAAGATGGCGATTCTGGTTGCCTGCAAGAAGAGCATCACAATAGAGGCCACTGCCAAGCTCTTCTTTGAACGAGTCTGGGTACATTTTGGAATCCAGCAAACCATTATCTCGGATCAGGATAGTCGATTTCTCAGCACATTCTGGTCGAGCCTTTGGTCATTGCTGGACAACAAGCTCACCAAATCCACGGCCTTTCACCCCCAGATAGATGGCCAAACCAAGGTTGTAAATCGAATGATTGTGCATATCCTTCACATGTATAATTCAAAGCACCCTCGCACATGGGATGAGAGCCTTCCCTATGTCCAGCGTAGCTACAACCAAGCCCTGCATAGCTCAATCGGCCACAACCCCTTTCAAGTGGGGTTGGGATTCCAACCATTGGGACCCATAGATGTTGCACTTCCCCTTGCGGTCACCTCGATCGACTCATCTCCTGCTCCAACTGAAGCTGACAAAGCCACTCGGTTCATTGAGCAAATCCAACACATCCACCAACATGTTCAGGATATCCTACAAAAGTCTAATGACAAGTACAAACAACGCCATGATCAACATCGGGTGCCGCATAAGTTTCAGGTGGGCGACAAAGTTTGGTTGCACTTGCAGAAAGAACACCTTACAGGACCCCATCGGAAGCTTCTCCCATTCCGTTATGGGTCGTACACTATCACCAAGGCTGTGGGGGATAATGCTTTTGAGCTCAACATTCCTCCTTTCCTTGGTCTGTACCCAATGTTCAACGTGGATCTCCTTCGCCCTTATTTCCCACCATTATTGGACACCTCAGAAGTAGCAGAACAACTGACACCAACAGAGCTCAACCCCGACTGCCTACAATAGGCATCCAATGATCAAATTGTGGACAGACAGATCAAGGGCACTCGATAACAAAGGATCTAGCTTTATCGAGTTGTCAAAACAGGGCAACTCCTGCACCAAGGCAAGTGGCTCACCTGGGGCCAAATTCAACAGAAATTTCCTCATCTGATGGGGGACCTCAACACAATGGAGACCATTGATTCCTAAGGAGGGAGGATTGATCCAGATGGATATCGGTGGCCACCCACCTTTTCCAACTGGCTCAAAACAGTTTTCTGACAATTTTGGCAATTTACTATTTTTAGCAGTTTTAACTTCCGGGGCCATTTTGAAAGCCTAAATAATTTTTTTTTGGGATCGAGCTCCTCAATGATATCCAAAGGAATGATTGAGACCCCAAAATGAATCTCCTCGATGATACCTTTCCAACGGGCTATCACACGCCTAAAATGGAGATCGTATGCAAAAGTTACGACCCCAGAAAGTTGATGTACTAACTTACCCAAACGGGGCCCACATGACTTTTGGCGCTTCATCTCCTAGGGTTAGGTTTTAGGATGTCTAGGGTTTTTGGCATTCTTGCTTATTGTAAAAAGGCCTTCAGAGATTCATTGTAACCTTCTTCTTGCAAATGCATGTTTCCGTCACATCTCTTCTCAGAGATAAGCCGCCACCATTCCAGCAAGCTTGTTTCCGCTACATTTTACAGTTTCAGCTTATTTTGTTATTGAATAGAAAACCAGTTTTACTGTATCTCTGTTATTTTGTGTTAAGCACCTATTAATAATCTGTATTCATTTCATTCTGCTCATAAAATCCAGATCAAATACCCCCGTGGATGATCGACCAACGAACCAAGATTTAGTGCAAATAACAAATTTTCCCACTGCCGGGTCAATCACTCATACATCAAGACCAGGATTCAAACCCCTTAAATGCCATACATTAATGAAAGAACAGAGGTTTGGGCGAACACAAAAGAGAAACCTTCACAAAGGGTTTGTTCCTAAAAAATATTTAACCATCTCTTAACACATATTTTTCACAGTCCTTTTCCATAGACCTCTCATGGTGGTCGCAAGGCAAATGTATTCATACCTATACAAACATTTGACAGACAATTTGAAGGATCTATCAATCTTCCAAGGCTGGGTAATGACACTAAGCAAACAACCATTCTTTTATCTCACAGAGAAACCCTCGATTTTTAATGACCAGAGACGAGTGAAACCCAAACACTTGCCATAAAATTTTCCAACAGTTATATCACATAGGAGTATTCATTCTGGACATAACACAATCACATAATTTCAACATAAAGGAGTTCGAACACTATCATCAACTTAAAACACTTGAATACTAACAAGGAAAACCTCCACTTCAAATGCCATTACAGAGTTGATACCCACATGTATTAAACTTAAGAAAAACACAGTTTGTAAGCAAATGCAAGAGCCAACCTCATGACTTTATTCTCAATAGAGTTGTTTTTCACGAATGGAGAGGTGAGAGCTATCATACTTGTATGTAGAATGCTAGGGAAAACCACAAATACGACTATTTCTTCCAAGGCCGAGCAAAACTGAGGCAACATCAACCTAGCAATCAACCAAATGAGAACCAAGTGAGGGTGGTGACCTTGAGGTAGGGTTAGAGCAACGTGCAACAATTGCACGTCGCATCTTACATTAACTCTATCAACCATAGCCCAATACGAGCGCACCAACACCTCCAACGCATAATCCACTATAGTTATCAAACAACAAATCGATACAAAGTCGAGTTTGCCACCTTCCATAAAGTTTTTAAGTTGTATGTGCACGCTTAACGCTTAGCACAAGGCATATCGTATGTCCCACATTCATTGCTAGGCATTGCCACCCTTCAAAAGTAACCAATGACCATGATAATCACAAGAATTCATAAGTGCAATATGCCATATTCAAATATATCCCATGCTTGGAGTTTAAATCAACAATCAAAATATATATGCGGCAGAATAAACCAAGACACTCATTAAAACAACATCTCTTCCCTTTGAATTAAATTGTCAATAAACCTATCATTTGCCCATTTCGCTTGGAAAGCGGTTTCGAATTCTTAAAACCGTAGAGTCATTTTTTCAAAAATAGACACGAGCGCATAAAAAAACAAGGCATCCTTCATCATCATTCACATACGGGGTCCCACCTATCTAGTATATAATTAATTTTATATAAATAATAAGGCATTGCAACCAATTTGCAAGTAGGGATACATGTTGCAGTTTTTTGGCATCAACACACTTACCTTGGGATCATAACCAAGAAGGCACCACACATGTGCATGCATGATTCTCTTCTCACTCCACTAGTGATTACTCCGTTAACTGATGACCACATGGCCAGTTAACTAGAACCAGGTGGAAATTCACTCCAGAGTCTGTCAGTGAGTGCTCACATCTCTCTAGATCAGTTTTATGGTGCATTAGTTTTCTCATGTACAATATATCATATGTATTTTTACTATTCTCTCATTAGCGAATACAATTATTTTGATTCTTTCTCTCAATCGTGTCTCTATTTCTCTTTTCTCTCTCGTAAGATTTATATGATTTTTATACTAGATAGATTCTCTGTGACAAGTTTCTACGAAAATTCACATGGTGTCAGAGCTTTTTTGTCAGGAGAAAGTGCATAAGAATTTTATTTACAAGTTCATGAGGAATATGAAGTTAGAAAGAATGGAGTAGTCTTCGATAATTCTTCTCACACCACTTAACTATTTCAAGTGGAAGCTAAAAAATCTACATCAACTCAGATGTAGAGGCTTGTACTAGTTTACAATGTCTACAGAGGTGGAGCCAACATAAACTATCGATAAAAACATGTATCTCAACTGCATGGATGTGGCCTACGTCCTTATCTGCATGTATGTGCTCCCCTAGATGGGATTCAGAAAAAGTTGGAGGAGCTCTTCAGAAAACAGGATGAAATGAGAGGCCACATGCTCGAGGTAGAGCTGAATTCCTTGGATTCAAGGATTTTTTATAATATCCATGACTTATTTATGAATTTCAAGTCCCTTATTCTTCATCTAAAGGGATGTGGTCTTGACAAATCAACTCAACACAATCAATCGATCCTTTCTATTTTTTCAAAACTTGGTCTGGAGTATGCTATGTTTGTCTCAACATTCCATATAGTGAGATGCACTTCAAGAGGAATGTGGAAAATTCCGACATTGGATCGATTTATTAAGTCTCTAATGCACGAGCAAGATAAACTCATAAAAATGGGGACAATCAAGGGACCCAATGCGCATGCACTTATTGTGCATGAGAGTAGCAACACATTCAATCTGAAGACCAAGAAGAAAGGAAAGAGAAATGCACATTTTGAACATAAGAAGGAAGGTAATTCTAAACCCTTCAATCATTCCTTTGGATCCAAAGGTGGAAAGGGAAATAAAGGGAAGTCAAAATGCAATTACTGCAACCACAACTATCATCCTGAATCAACATGCATGAATAAAAAAAATGATCTCGTGGCATAGATACTTTAGAAGAGCAACCTTAGGGAACACATTCCCAAGGTTGCCAAGAAGAAACCGGGAGAGCAACTTCCATACACGAGAGGTAATTTTTATGACCTAAGGGGGTCATATATAGGGTTAAATATATATGCTATGAACCCAAGGGGGGCATACATAGGGGTAAAGGTACATGTAACATATAAATATACATGTAATAGGGCTGACCTAATAATAAAGGGGTCTCATGTGTAGGTGTGAATAGGTATATATATAGATCATGTATTCATTATTAAGGGATGTGAAATGTGATGTATGAATTATTTGGTTATTTGGAGGAGGTTTTCCTATTCTTTAAGAAGTTATTATATAACTGTTGGACAACTGAGAGNGCAGGGAGGTAAGCAATAGAACATTCAACATCAATCACACACATGAAATATACAGAGACATATATTTCTCGAGGAAACCCATAAAGGGTAAAAACCTCTTCTTCTTGATATGATAATTAATCTTTATTTTCTGTACATTATCATTCTTATGAGCACCAACTCATTGTGAGGCTACCACATATGTTTTGCAAGTTGCAACTTGCGAAGAGCACCAACTCTCTGGTTTCTATAGCACCCACTAGAAGGAAGCACCAACTCCCTAGTTTATCTAGCACCCACTAGAAGGAAGTACCAACTCCCTAAGTGTTCCAACACCAACTGGATGGAAGCACCAACTTCCAGTCACACATGCATCGACCTGTATAACAAAGAACAATAGTTCTCCCTTGCACCACCCTGGTTTTTCTGGCTACAACCAGATGGAAGCTACAACTCCCTGTGTTCAAGCACCCACTTGAAACCTTTAGGACAACAGTCCTCCCTAACACCTCCCTACCACCCTAAAATATAAATCTTTGCTACTAAAAATTATTATAGTGATACAACGTTTATCAATAGCTCACCAGTCTCATTATTGTTCTGCTGCACTACCTACATCATGGTCTTTCTGCTCGCATTTTTCTTTGAGATTTATGTTCTTCTGCTCTGTCTCTGCTTGTGCACCTCGAATTCCTCTTTCTCTCTCAGATATGCATTTATGTTCTATGCACTACGCCTCTTCTGTGCGTTTCAACTGTTGCACACAACCTGCTTTTACCCGCGTGAATAAATCTCTGTTAAGCCCTAACATTGGCTCATTACCCCTTAATTGGGGCATATTATATTAGTAATGTTATTTTATTTATGTCGGCTTTACGCCATTAGTTGTAATTATACCTCCTAGTCTCCTATATATACCAAGGAGACATTTTCATTTTGAATCATCTTGTACTTGAACATTTAAGTGGGGTAAAAGGAGGTTTCCCCCTCGAAGAGGCTTATTATATGAAATAATCTCTTTTTCAAGGCGTTGAGTACTTTTTCTGAGGATTTTCTATGCTATATTGATATTTGGTTCTTAACATATGGTATCAGAGCTCAAGGTCTTGGGGTTTCGTTGCTACATCTGAGACACCTTGGCATTTTCGCTATAACTTTTTTTCTACAACATTTCAGAAGGAACGACTTGGAGGATATTTAATAGACGGATCAAGGTATGTTGGGTTCAAAATTAATCTCCCGAGGCCTTATACTTTCGTATATATAGCCTATACAATATAGGGTTCTGGAATCATCCTGAACTGAGTCTTTGCAGAATTTTCGCTATAAAAAATTTTCTGTAAAGTTTCAGACCCTGAAATCTAGAGTATATTTACAGAAATTAGTAAGGTATCTGTGGTAAAACGTTCAACTTCTGGGTCATCTTAAATTTGTAGATACACCCTGTGTAAGATAGGGTATCTGACTAGTCCTATTGACTAGTCTCAAGAAGGTGTTCCAAGTAAAACAATCATAACTTCTTCCTAGAGTATCCAAATTGTATGGGACTAGTTTCATTGGATCGTGGACAGTTTGTAGTATCTCTGGTGCGAGTTTCAGAATTTTATATCAATTATTTTGTGTGGGGCACACTATACAAGTGAGATCTCCTGGAAAGGCCAAAATTCAGCAAGTTGTGGGGAAGTTACCGTAAATTCCACTTGGCACATCCAATTTTGATCAGACCTGTGGCATTGCAGAGAAGAAATATCAGAGAAATACATAAAAGAAAGTTTCATACCCAGAAGGGTTGAAACTTGGGAGATACAACAGAAGAAATATTGTCTAGCAGAACCACCTCAAAATCAAGGTTCAAAAGTGATAATTAGTCAACATGCCACCCAAAAAGGGAAATTTTACACCAAATAAGCCTCCAAAAAATCCTACTTGGACTCTTGATGAAGGTGAAGAAATGCATAGGGACATAAATGAACTACAAAATAAGATGGATTCAATGGAAGCTAAGTTGTATACTAAGATGGATTCAATGGAAGCTAAGTTGGATACTAAGATAGATGGTTTAAAAGGGGAGATCATGGAAGTATTGAAAAATTTCGTAACTGAGAAGACACTTGAAAGTGAAAATGCATCCCATGAAATTCATGATGAGGACACAAGGAAGGTGAATCAATAATGGAGAAACTCCAACTTTGGTTTGAAGACCAACCACGTTCCTAAGATTAATATGAGGAAGTTTGATGGCAAGGATCCAATCACATGGATACTTCAGATGGAACAATTCTTTGATCTCCATAATGTGCCACATACACAAAAGATACGAATTGCTTCTTCATATTTAGAACCTAATCAATTTGTATGGTATCGATGGCTTTGTTCTCGCAAATCACTCGTCACTTGGACAATTTTCACGGAAGAAATGATAACACACTATGAGGATACAAGGAGCAATATCTTCTTTATCCAATTGATAAATCTCAAGCAAAAGGGTTTAGGTACCGAGCAAATTGAGAACCTCCAAAGATTGAATATAAAGGTAATCGATATTCCAGATGAGCACTTGATTGATGTATTCATAGGAACTTTAAAGGATGACATTCAACATGAGGTTCGCCTTTGGGAACCCAAATCATTAGAGAATGCATTTAAGGTGGCAAGAAATGTTGAAAGTAAAAATATGGCTATGGCTACTAGAAGGACCAATCCTGACATCTATAGAGAGAACAATGCTCCTTCTTCTAAAACACCTCAACCTACAAGGTTGACACCTCAACAATTGGAGGAAAGAAAAG
>ML831903.1:0-17355 GCA_009831015.1 Picea engelmannii | reverse complement strand
GCCAGAACCATTATGATGGCTTCCAATCTTGCCACTGGTGCAAAAGTTTCATCAAAATCTTGTCCTTCAACTTGTGCATACCCCTTACAAACCAATCTGGCTTTATTCTTAACAATTTGTTCTTGTTCATTTATTTTATTCTTAAACACCCATTTGGAGCCAATTACATTCTTATTTGCAGGTCTAGGAACAAGTTCCCAAGTATTGTTCTTCTCAATTTGATCCATTTCCTCATTCATTGATTTTAACCAATTTTCATCTTCACTGGCTTCATTGAAGTTCTTGGGTTCCGCCATGGATATGAAGGCTATATGTGATTGCTCGATGTTTTTGATTATCCTTCTCCTGGTTTGTACACCTTTGTCTTTCTCATCAATTATCTGACTTGCAAGATGATTCTTTTGAGTAATTCTAGAGGAAGGATTTGATGATGTCTATTGATTTGAGTCTGCCTGAGTATTTCCATCTTCATCTGACTCAAAGTCTTCTTGTTATGATTCTTGGACCTGTTCAACTTCAACTTCACCTATATCCTCTGTTGTTGATTCAGTATTGCTCACCTCTCTTACTGGGACTCCTTCATCAACCTTTAAATCAATGCAATCAACTAATTTATGCAATCTTTTATTAAATCATCTGTATCCTTACTGTTGGTAGCATATCCTAAGAATATGCCATCATCATCCCTGTCATCATACTTACCAAGGTTTTCATTATTATTCTTTATGTAGAACTTACTCCCAAAGACTTTGAAGTGTTTGATTGAAGCAAGTCTTCTATACCACAGTTCATAAGGTGTCTTGTCACTATGTGGTCTGAGGTGAGATTTATTAAGAATATGGACTTTTGTGTGTATTGCTTCTACTGAGTAAGTTTGACCAATGTTCTTCTCATTCATCATTGACCTGCCATTTGCTGAACTGTTCTATTTTTCCTCTCAACTAATCCATTTTGCTGTGGAGTTCCTGGGATTGTGCATTCTCTCTTGATCCCATGTTTATCACATAATTCCTTGAAATCACTTGACATAAATTCTCCTCCTCTGTCTGACCTTACTTCCTTTAACCTCTTACCTGTTTGATTCTCAGTTAAAGCCTTAAATATTTTAAATTTCTCAAATGCTTCAACTTTTTCCTTGAGAAAAGCAACCCAAGTAAGTCTGGAGTAATCATCAATGATCAACATAAAGTAGTTTTCCTTCCCTATGCCTTCCTGTCTTGATGGTCCACATAAATCCATATGAACTAATTGGATTGGTTTCTCTATTAAAGTAGAGCTCTTGGATTTGAACTGTGTCCTAGTTAGCTTCCCTACTTGGTAGGGTTTGCACACAGAGTCTTGTGGCTTTGATATTCTTGGAAGATCTTTCACTGCCTCAAGATTTTTGAGCTTTATTAAGTGGTCAAAGTTTAGATTTCCAAGTCTCCTATGCCATAACCAACTTTCATCAGGTTTTCTTAGATGACACTCTTCTCTATCTTCTTTCAACACATATACATTATTATCCGTCGTTATGCCTTTGGCCACCACTTGTCCTGAGTTTACAGAGTTTATCTTGCAATCCTTGGAAGTGAATACCACTTCACATCCTCTGTCACACATTTGACTTACACTGAGAAAATTATGTTTCAACCCATCTACAAGCAGAACATCCTAGGCTATTCCTTTACCATTACTCAAACTCACCATCCCTTTACCCTTGATTTTAATAGGAGCATCATTTCCAAAGGTTACATTTCCTGATTTGCTTTCACTTAGAGACAAAAAATTACTTTTGTCTCCTGTTATATGTTTGGAGCATACACTGTCAATATACCATGGGTTCTTTTGTCTTTGAGCTGACAACACTAATCCTCACTTGTCATTTTATTTTTTCTTCCAAACCTTGACATTTTCAGCAGAGGGATTCATATCTGATTCATAGTTCCGTAAGCAACAATATGCAACTTTATGTCCATAATTATGGCAAGTGTAACATTCTGGTTCATTGAATAAAGGATCATAACAATTGTTATGCATAACCTGTGTCCTTTTACCAGCCATCACATGATTTGCAGTCTATGATTGTTTGTTACTTGACTGTCTCATTCTTTGTTGCGACAGATATCTATTCCTGGAGTGTTTTGATTGCTCATATCTAAATCTTAAAGAACAATTTACAACTTTGTGACCAAAGTTAGAACAGAAAAAACAATATCCATAGAAAAATCCTTTGTACCTAGAAAATGGTTGTCTTCTTTGAGCATGTTGATTTCTTCCATGCTGATGATTTCTTTATTCTATAGATTCAGTTCTGGTACTTTTTCTTTCACTCTTCCTTGGCAGCTGATTATCTTCCTCTGTTTCTCCATATTTGTTGTTGTCAATGAATGTAGATTTGACAAACTTGATGGATTCTGTGTTGCTTGGATGACTACAACTTGATCCTTCTTCATAACCCAAACCAATTTTCAAATTTGGATTCCTTTGCTGATTCAGAATGGTGGTTAATCCTTTCGAGGCTTTAATGCTTGGAAGATTTTGGAGATAAAATGCTTTGAATTTCTCCATCTCTTTTCTGTTTTTTACTACCTCTTCTTCCAAGGCTTCACATCTTGCCTTCTTCTATGATAACTGTTGTTTCAAAATGTCCTCTATTTTCTTTTCCTCTTCTAACTCCACCATTAGCAGGGAAAAGTCTTCATCAATTTTTTTAGCATTCTTTTCAAACTGCATCAACAACTGTTTTTGTTTTCTCTTCTCGAGTTTGAGTCTGTCAATCTCTTCTAAGGCACTAATTAGTTCACCTTCCATATAAACCACAACTTCTTCAACATTAACATCACTTCTCGTGTCTTGATTATCATAATCCTCTTTGGCCATAAGCATAAAGTCATTAACCTTATCTTCACAGGAAGAGTCACTATCTCTATCTTCTGAAGAGTCATCATTGTTTACACATAAACTTTTATTTTTACCAAATCTCCTGGGTATGTACTTCTTTTCACCTTTAGAATTCTGATCCTGCTTCTTGTGTGGACCCTTAGATGCAAAGTGACCTATCTTTCCGCAGTTAAAACACTTGAAGGGCAACTTTCCTTGATACTTTCCTAATCCTTTGTTTAGTCTTCTCACAAATTTTACTTCAATTTCATCAGGCTTAGATTCCTCATTCTTATTTGCTTTAAAAGAAGCTTCTCTAGCGTTGGATTTATCTTTACCTATCCTCATTGCATATGCAGTCAATGTTCCTAGAAGTTGATCAAAAGCCAAAACTTTTAGGTCATTAAGTTCTTCTATAGGAGAGAACTTTGGGTTGAATCTATCTGGCAGAGATCTCAAAATTTTTTGAACTAAAGAGGCTTCCTCAATTTTTTCACCAAGAGCTTTCATTGCATTTACTAGTTCCTCAACTCTCAGAAAGTAGTTTCCAATCGTTTCATCTGTAGCTTTTCAAACTATACTCTGTAGGTTTGAAGCTTGGCATCCTTTACCTTCTCATTACCTTCATAACTGCTAATGAGTTTGTCCCACGTGTCTTTGGCAGTTTCTAAGTGCATAAATTTTACAAATTCTGCTTCTGCAAGCCCACTCAGAATAACATTCATAGCCTTAGCGTTGAAGCTAAATTCTAGCTTGTCATCCTTATTATCTAGTACAACTGGCTCTACATAACCAGTCTCTATCACATCCCAAGCATCTCCACCTAAAGCCATTATGTAGGTTCTCATCGTAACTTTCCAGAAGGAAAATTTTGTTCCATTGAACAGAGGGGCCTTGTTGGTTGAAGATCCTTCACGACTAGTCATGTTTAAGCTCTTAGGATATATCCTTAGATAAAATGGGTCGACTTTGATACCAATTGTTGGACAACTAAGAGGGGGGGTGAATCAATTGTTACCATGCTTAAACAATTATGCTTATATTAAACTCTTTACAAAGCACTCAATGAAAATCACAATAATGCAGGGAGGTAAGCAATAGAACATTCAACATCAATTACACACATGAAATATACAAAGACAGATATTTCCCGAGGAAACCCATAAAGGGTAAAAAACTCTTCTTCTTGATATGATAAGTAATATTTATTTTCTATACATTATCATTCTTATGAGCACCAACTCATTGTGAGGCTACCACCTCTATTTTGCAAGCTGCAACTTGCTGAGAGCACCAACTCTTTGGTTTCTATAGCACCCACTAGAAGGAAGCACCAACTCCCTGGTTTCTCAAGCACCCACTAGAAGGAAGCACCAACTCCCTAAGTGTTCCAGCACCAACTGGATGGAAGCACCAACTTCCAGTCACACATGCACCAACCTGTATAACAAAGAACAATAGTTCTCCTTTGCACCACCCTACCACCCTGGTTTTTCTGGCTACAACCAGATGGAAGCTACAACTCCCTGTGTTCAAGCACCCACTTGAAACCTTGAGGAAAATAGTCCTCCCTAGCACCTCCCTACCACCCTGACATATAGATATTTGCTACTGAAACTTATTACGGTGATACAATGTTGATCAATAGCTTACCAGTATCATCACTGTTCTGCTGCACTGCTATGCTCTACCTGCATCAGGGTATTCCTACTCGCATTCTTCTTTGAGCTTTATGTTCTTCTACTCTGTCTCTACTCGCGCACCTCGACTTCCTCTTCCTCTCTCAAATATGCATTTCTGTTCTATGCGCTATGCCTCTTCTATGTGTTTAAGCTGCTGCACAGGACCTACTTTTACTCACATGAATAACTCTCAACAGAAGAAACCTCCTCTTCTTTGTTCTACATATATTTATAATTCCAACTCCTCTGCTAGATCATGCACCTAACTCTTCATCCCCTTTGATGATTACACTGAGTCTTTTCTTCTTCCATGGCCATTATGCCGAGACTATTCATCATTAGTGGTTGTTCCTGAGATTCTTTGGCTTCTCTGGTAGCTACAGTCTTCGATGCTTTTCCATATGTGAATCGTCTCTATGATGAGTCTTCATTCCATTGGCAGTTACCTAGAGACTATTCAGCTCCTGTGGCGATCACCCTGAGATTTTTCAAAATCTTTGGTAGATGTAATCAATTGATTTCTGCAGTTACAATAAGTCCGTCTCTAGCAGTTACTGAGAGAACCTTAGTGCGCTCATCCCTTTGGCGTTTTTTCCCTTCCTGAGAAAACTACACAATGGGCACTGGATTTTCTTGCTAAGCCCCTTCCTTTCATGTGATCACGACAGTGACCACACACCTAACCAATAGTCGTTTCACAATTTTTCATTTCGGGTGATCGAATGTGAGTCACCTCTATTTTCCCAACTCACGAAACTCTGAAATTGAGCTTATCAACGCTAGCTCCTTCCTCTATTCAGTCTCCATGTGACCGCTGGTTGTGACCGCTCACTAATAAAAAAGGTGCATCGCGATCTCGAGGTTCTCCGATGTGAAGCCCAACTACGTGCTAGCTCCTCCCTTAACCTTCATCAATGTGACCACCAACTGTGTCCAGGGACCAAGCAAGAGGGTGCATCATGATTTCGCGTATCGCGAACTCCTGTTATGAGTTGCCTCGAAACTCCCAACTCGTGAAACTCTGAAATGCTTCATGTCAGATCAATGATCGAGATTTCTCGGTGATCCGACGACACATATCATTTTGTGACTTCACATATTGCGAGTTCCTAGAACTCTCACCTTTGACTTCTTCAACTCGCGAGTCAGGGAAATACTGATATCTCACCACGTGTCCTCTAGATCCAATGACCCAGATCATTTCACATCTTTGCATATCGCGAGTTCCTACAACTCTCACCTTTGAGTTCTTTAGCTTGCAAGTCAGCGAAATGCTGATCTCTCACCACGTGTCCTCTGGATCCAACGACTCAGATCACTTTTCTCCTCCTCCTGATCTTACGCATCCTCCCAACTTTGAAGAATATCTAAGTGTCAAAGGTTCTGGGAGTCCTGATGACTTTGGGTCTCGTCTGCTTTTCTGAGAACGTTATTTCTCTTGAAATTTGGTAATGGTCCTGGCGCACTGCGTGCAACTCTGCGCTATTCCTCTTGAGCTTCTCGAGCTTGCTCATCTGTTTCTTCCCTACTGTTCTTACCATGCACACTCTGCCTGTAAATATGCCAACATCGTTGTTGTTCTTGCCATCAATGACAAGCACACTCTGCTTGTAAACATGCCAACAATAACTTATCTATTTGTTGCTCCATGGTCACATTCTTTACATGGTGTGTACTTCTATTCTACTATGATATTTTAAGCATTTAGTACATAACATTTGGTATCAGAGCATAGATCCAAGGGTTTTTTCTTCTCGAAGCAAGTCATCTTAGAATTTTCACTATAACTTTCTTTCGGGGCTGCTTTAGACAACAAATCTTGGAGGTTATTTAGAAGACATAGAAAGGTACTTGTGGTACAAATTTTACTCTCTTGGTTGTTATAGTTTCAGAGATATACCCTGTGGAAGATAGAGTTTTTTACTAGTCCTATACCTAGTCTCAAATAGGCGTTTCAGGTAAAATAATTGCATCTTCTTTAGCAAGGACAATCCATAGTATTTTTGGTACAATTTTCATAATTAGGTATCAAATATTGGACACATGGCATTCTGTACAAGTTTTCTCTTTGGGAAAGGCAAAAAATTAGCAAGGTTTGGGAAAGTTACCATAACTTTCATTTGGAATACCCAATTTTGATAAGAATTGTGGCATTGTAGAGGAGACATATTAAAGTACTACATTCAAAACTTTCATACGTAGAAGGGATGGAATTTTAGAAATACATCAGAAGGAAGGTCGACAAGGAGGACATACTCCAAATCAGGGTTTCAAAGGTATGTTCACTTAAAACTATCATAAATTTTGATTGGGATGTCTGATTGAGATGATTCAAAAGCCACTGGGAAGAGAAAACATAGAATATTATATTGGAACAATGATTTAACTATTTTATATAATTATTCTTAATATATTGAGGTTGTAAGTTGATTGTTGGGGTTAGACCTCCATTAGGCATCAATGTCAATACCTAAGTTTAGTGGAGATGAAGATAAAGATGAAATCATTCCTATGGAATGGTTGAGGTTTGTAAAGAAATATGATAGGACTTCGTCAATAGAATAAAAAAATAAAAATAATAAAAAAATAAAAATAAAATAAAAATAAAATTGGGTGAAGCTCGGAAGTTGTTGATGAGTATTGACAAGGATACTAGATGGAATTGCACATGGGAAGCATTTGAAAAACTCTTCTCAAATAAATGGATCAAGGATAAAAAGAATGGAGGAGATGCATAAAATTCAAGATGAGCTAAAAGAAGCAAAGGAAGAGATCAAGAAGAAAGGTGATGATCTATCTAAGATACACGACCTTAATGAAGCACTCATTAAGGAATTTTAAAAATTAAAACAAGGAAAGACTAGCAAAGGAAAATGGGAAAAAGACGAGTCAAAGGAAGAATTGAAAAAGAAAGATGAAGATATAGGCAGATTAAGAAACCATAATAAAAAAATGTTCGATTAGGTTAAGAGATTGAAGGAAGAGAAGAAGAATTATCAAAATCAATAAGAAACAATGATATTGGTTGAAGAATATACCAAAAAAATTGAAGAAGAAATTTGCAAGAAGGTTGAGAAATCCCTAAATATTGATGAGGTAAAATTGGAAATGCAATCCAAAGTTGAAGAAGGATGTTAGAATTTGATAAATGGGGTGACATTGCAGCTTCAAAAGGAAAAAGAAGACAATATTTGAGAAGGTCACCAGAAGATACTTGAAGAAGTTGAACTCCATCTAGAGGATATACATGGAAAGTATGACGGTATTATCTCCAAGGATAGAGTAATCAAAGACCAAACAAAGAGGATAAAGGATGCCATTGTCTTTGAAAAGAAGATATATGAAATGTAGCCGCAGAGTGAAGGAAAACCGTCAAATGTGAAAGCATATTGACACCCTCATTACCAGGAAAGATTTCAAGGAAAACAAGAATATCAAAATCAACATGATCAACAAAGAAGATGGAATAATTATCAATATTTATGGAACAAGGCATTACAAAACCATTATTCAACAAGATATTATCATAGATCAACATCTACTACAAATCAAAGAAGCTTCAACATCAATACATGGAATCAAAGGAGAGAAAATTATGCAACAACTAGCCACCAAGGATTACGACTGAAAATAATTGATTTTGGATGATTGGATCATTATCAATAGAATGAAGAAAGCAAGAACATAAGAAAAACACATTACTTGGTTTAATCACATGTGAAGCCTTTAATTGCAAATCTTTGAGGACAAAGCTTTTTGAAGGAGGGTACTATGTTATGACCCAAGGGGGGAAATATAGGGTTAAATGTAATGCTATGACCCCAAGGGTGGGCATATATGGGGCTAAAGGTATATGTAATGTGTAAATATATATGTAATAGGGTTGGCCTAATAGTAAAGGGGCCTCATGTGTAGATGTGAATAGGTATATACAAAGATCATGCATTCATTATTGAGGGATGTGAATTGTGATGTATAGATGTATTTGGTTATTTGGAGGAGGTTCTCCTATTCTTTAAGGATTTATTATATAACTTATATATCTTGAAGTTGTGATCCACACTCACATTTTGTACATGGTGTGTACTTCTGTTCTGTTACGATATTTTAAACATTTGGTACATAACATGATTCTCATGGTTTAATTGTTATTCATTCCTCTCTTGATGCATGGATCCTATATTTAGGCGGATCCCATCATATGGCAACTTCGTAAAATATTTTATCTTCTATTACTGCATGCACGGGCCCTCCCATCGATGGGAGATGACACCCCAATTTAGTTCACCGGACAAGGGAGAGTAGAACTTCAACATGGATGTTTTGAGAATGTCTTGCATGTTCCAAAACTCTCGTGAATCTACTCTATGATTATCAGATAGCACATTTTTGCACAAGAAAAAGGGTGGATTTCAAACCTGATTCGGTAACCATATATGACATGAATGATAACTCAAAGATTTCTATTGGTGAGGTAAATCACTAGTCTCGTTTGTATACATTCAGTAAGTTTATTGCTAAATCTGATTTTGCTTTACTATTGATGCGTGTTGATAATGATAGTAGACTATGTCATGATATATTTGGTCATCTAAACTTCAAATACATGTAGCAAATTAGCCAACAGGAAATGGTCACAGGCTTCCCCAACATACAATTTTTCAAATGAGTTTGTCAAGGATGCGTTCTTGGCAAACATCCTCAAGAGAAGTTTGAAAAACAGAAGGCCTCCTCTCCCTTGGAGCTCATCCATAATGATCTAATGGGACCCTTTATGTATTCTTACATGAACAAGGAACGGCAAATGATTACATTTATTGATGATTTCTCACGATGAGCTCATGAATTTGATGCTTTTTTCCTCATTCTCCGGAAGGGAACATCTATAGATTGGACCGTTAGGTAAGGGAGCACTAGGCAACAAGTCAATGGAATGCTTGACTTGGCAGTGCAGAGGCACCATTGTAGGTGAAAATATATCTTTGTGCTCCTCTACAATCTTTTTGACCCGCTTTTGTTGTATAGAAAGGTCTTGGGCTGAGGCCGTGGTGGTCATATTGACCTTTTGTTCACCTTCTAACCAGATCGTGAAGAGGGAAAAATTTGTGGTCTGAGATATTCATTTGCGACACTATTTTTTTGATATCAATGAAATGACAGTAGTAATAACTACCTCTAGTATCCTGTAGATCTGACCCCTTAGAGTAATAATGACACTATGGGGTCGAGACTCATAAATAACATGATGTTTCCACACATATGATAGTTCCAAAAGAACATCATATACTTCAATTGGGCAACATCACACAGTACCTAATCTTTGAAGGGATTGATACAATAGGACATGAAACACTGCTATATGACATGAAGACATTGTCCCTAGCTCAACCAACCAATGGTGTATGGTTGGGGGTGCATGTGATAAAGTAAAGGGGGTGCATGTGAAAAAGTAAAAAATGAAATGGTGGTTTCAACCCCATGGGTTTGAGTATTTTCCCATGGTATTTGGAAAAGTGAAATAAAAAGGGGGAATTAATTATTTAATAATGGACATGTCCCTTCATGAAGGGTTATGAAAATGTATAAAAGAGAAAGTATCGAGTGTGTGTGTGTGAGAGAGAAATGGATGAGCAAAGATTGAATATCATTCAAAAGGGAAGAGTTGCGAAATCAATTTCAGGTCAGCTTGGCATTTTCACAATAAATTATGTTCTGGTACATTTCAAAACTTGAAATTTGAAGAGACGAAGGAGAGATATTGGTTTACTTGTGGTAAACATTTCAGATGTTCATTCGCTATACTTTCGAAGATATGTGTTATGGAAGTTAGGGTTCTTGATTGCTCGTAAAATCAATTTCAAACATGTTAGCTTGGAACTTTCACTATAAATTATTTTCTAGGATGTTTCAGATAATGAAATTTTTTAAAGATGGAGAAGAGATATCTAGGTACATGTGGTCAAAATTGTACATGTTGGTTCACTATAATTTCATAGATATTCCCTGTGGAAATGAGGATTCCTAAATGCTCTTGAAATCGATTTTAAACATGTCAACATGACACTTTTGCTAACTTATTTTATAGGATGTTTCACACTGTGAAATTGTGTAGAGATTTAGGATACATATATGAGTACATGTGGTCAAAATTTTAGATGTTGGTTCGCTATAATTTTAGAGATACACTCTATGGAAGTTAGGGTTTCTAAATGGTCCTAAGATCAGTTTCAAATAGGTCAGTTTGGAATTTTCACTATAACTTATTTTCCGGGACTCTTCAAACTGTGAATTTTTTATAGAATAGAGGAGACATACAAAAGTACGTCAGGAAATATTCTAGTTGTTGGTTCGTTGTACTTTTTGAGATATGCTTTGTGGAATTTAGGGTTTCTTAATGGTCCTGATATCAGTTTCAAACAATTTAGTTTGACATTTTCACTATAGCGTCTTTTCTGGGACTCTTTAGACTCTAAATTTTTTACAGAAGAGAGGAGACATATATAATTACCCCAGGTAAAAATTACAGATGTTGGTTCACTACACTTTTTGAGATATGCTTTGTGGAAGTTAGGGTTTCTAAATGGTCATGAGATCAATTTCAAATAGGCCAGTTTGGAATTTTTTCTATAACTTCTTTTCTGGGACTCTTCAAACTGTGAAAATTTCAGAGAACAAATGAGACGTACAAAAATACCTTAGGTAAAAATTTTAGAATCAAATTTGCAAAATTTGATATGTGGCATGCTGTACAAGTTCGTTCTTGGGAAGAGGTCCAAAATGATAATCTTTGGGAAAGTCACCATTTGGAAATTCAATTTTTGGTGATACCTAGTAAAGGTAGAAGTAGTGAGTAGACCTGGTGAAGGTAGAAGCAATGAGCAGACCTGGTGAACGTAGAAGTAACAAGAAGGTTTGGTGAAGGTTGGTGCAACTCACATAAATATATCAATGTCTCTTGCTAAGTGTGTGATTAATGGTGGGGATTGGTGTCTCTAGTAGATTGGTGTCTACGATGATTTGTAAGAGTAGGTTGGTGCTGCGCAAACAAAGAGATTTGTGTTTCTTTCTAAGTTGTTGCTTAGCAGAAAGGATTGGCGTCTCCAGTAAATTGGTGTTTATGAACATCTATAAGAGTAGGTTGATGCCTACCAAGATTTGAACTAGTGGTGATTGGTGTCTCCAGTATGTTGGTGCCTACAAATATTTGTAACAGTAGGTTGGTGCCGATAAAGAATTATAAAGAGAAGTTTTGTGGTTTTCTCATGAAAGGGTTTCCATGTAAACCTTCTGTTCCATGTTCTACAATTAATATATCTCATATGTGATTGTTTTCTTATGGTTGATGAATGTTTGGAAAAGTAAAAAGTTTTCTTATACTAATTCACTACCCCTCTCATTATAAGTGTGTGCTCAACAATGGGGTCCCCTTCACTCACATATGTGAATGGAAGAGGCACTCCCCCTTCTTAAGCTTCTCCGATTTGTCTGGTTGGATCTTTGTGGTTGTGATGGTAGTACTGGTTATGCACCAATGATCTTCTTTCCCTGTATTGAATCAGAGTCGGAGTCAAGGTTTGAATCCTTTTCTTTAAGCTCGAACAACAATGTCTGTTTCGAGCAACATTCATAAATGTTGTGCCAAGGGATTTTGTGGAAATCACACCACTTTCCAGTGTCCTTCATCTTCCCATCACCCTTCTTTGTATGTTTTATTGAGGTTATTCTTCCTTGCTCCATCCCTTGTTCTATGAGTTAGGGGAACCTTTGGCATGCTTATGTTGTTGTAGATTTGCATACTTGAACTCTCACTTATTTCTCTGCTTAAATTTGTGCTTAATTTTGACAGCATATAGATAAGAAAATCCTAGTGAGGAGATGTCCAAGAAATCCATATTTGTTTGGATGTACCTATGTAGGCCACTGTGGTACTTCAAAACCAAGTGTCTCTCATAATCTTGAATATGCAGCTTTGAGCATAGGGTATGGAAGATGTTGGTATACTTTGGCACTATCTAATCTCTCTCCTGACAGATAGTCATCCATCTCATACACTGGTCATCATAGATTGCAATAGGGTATAACTCCTCTTTGAGGGAATCCACAAAGGCTACCCAGGTGGGTTCTCTCTTGAATGGCGTATATTCATCCCGTTGAATTACTGAGAGGGGGGTGAATCAGTAATAACGTAATTATAATCCCTTTTCTCCAAATAATCCAAGTGTTATATCAATGTAGAATTATTATCCAATAATGAGCAATAAGAAATGAACAATCACACACATACACAATACACCAGTGTTTTACATGGAAACCAAAATCGGGAGAAAACCACAGAATGCTTTATCTTATATGTCTTGAAGAATTACATTCATTGGAAGCACCAACTTCCTTTTTTTTCCAGCTGCAACTGGAAGGAGGATCCAACCCCCTAGTTTCTCAGGCTACAACCCAAGGGAAGCTCCAAATCCCCAATTCTCTGGCTACAACTAGAAGGAGGCTACAACCCCCTATGTTCTCTGGCTACAACCACTTGTCCTTGCCCCATCCAACTGCCCTGAAGTAGAATTACAATGATGGAGCCACTGTCACACTATCACTGTGAGATATACCACTATAAACATGTACCAATAAACCTGAACCATGCATCAACCTGTACCTCAACCTGTACCATAAACAAGTGCATCAACCATGCACCAACCTATACCAAACAATCTGTAATCAACCTGTACCATAAAAAAGGGCAACCAACCATGTACCAAGTATGTACCAATAATGTGTCAAGTACTCATGACTCATCAATATGTACCAAAATCATCAACTATACACCTCATGTATGTGCTAACTCATTAACTACTTGTCTCAACCATGTACCCAACTTGTACCTCAACCAAAACCCATCATTAATTTCATCATCCAAATATGATTTGTAACTTTGTAATAGACCTGGTGTATATGATCACATACCTGCAAACCTTCCTTAACTTTAACAACAAGAGACTAGCATTTTCATCAGACGTTTCTTTAGTCTCACAAGACTAGTTTTGGATTAGTCAACAACCCTAACTTGAAATAATCATAACTTTGTAGATGTAATGAATAAAGATCTGAAACTTATACACAATGTTATTCAGTGTGTTTAATACAATTCATCCAGGTGTCACTACTTGGAACCTCTCAAAAAATGAGTTATGGCAAAAATGGCACACCTTGTTGAATTATGGCTTATTCTAGAGAGCGACCTTGTAGAGTGTGCCCCGCACATAATATTTGTTGAATTGATTTGAAACTATTACACAACATACTAAAGACTGTACTCTAACCAACGCATTTTTTCTTAATGAATTTGGATATGTTATTAAGAATTTATGATGTTTTTACCCGAAACACCTGTTTTTGACTAGTTTCAGGACTAGCCACAAACCCTATTTTCCACGGAGTGTAACTCAAAAAATACAACGACCCACAAGATGAATTTTCTACCATAGATACTTGGATATATTTCCTCAATGGAATAGCAATTTCACGGTCTTAATCATTCTATAAAAAAATTTATTACGAAAATGGTGAGATGACCTGAAAAAAACATACCTTAGAAAGCATCATCAAAAGAATTTATCCTTCCTTGAATTTCGGCCTTCTTTTCTTCACTTTCCTCAGAAATTAGGCTTATATATCCTTTTTTTACCTCAGACACCTATAGGTATTCAATATTCTCAAGTGTGATTTAAATGAGAGAGCCTTGCCTCTTATTTATACTCTCCAAGTAGCTTCCTTAAAAACATCTTCCATTGATTCTGGTTCACCTGTTTCATCAATTGCTATGTTGATGCTTTCCAAAACTTTGTTCAATATTATATTGTAACACTTGTATGCTTTCCTTGTACTTGAGTAACCAACAAGTGCTCCTTTGTCCACACGAGAGTCAAATTTTCCCATTCTGCCATCTTCTCTTTTGATGTAGCATTTGCTTCCAAAAACTCTGAAGTGCTTCATATTTGCTGGTCTTCCTTTCCATAGCTCGTAGAGAGTTTTATCAGTGTTGTTTCTGAGCATTACTCTATTTTGGATGTGAAATGTTGTATGCACTGCCTGTGTCAAAAATATATCTGTCAATTTGAAATCCATTAGCATTATTTGAGCCATTTCCTGTACTGTCCTGTTCTTTCTTTCAACAACTCCATTATGTTGAGGTGTCCTAGAAACAAAGAATTTCCTTTTTATTCCATGACTGCTATAGTAGTCAATAAATTCCTTTGAAGTTAACTATCCTCCATTATCATATCTCAAGCATTTGATTCTTGAATCCATCTCATTTTCAACCATTTCCTTGTAGATCTTGAAGTTTCAAAAGCTTCTGACTTGTTCTTGAGAAAGCAAACTGCAGTCATTCTTGTATAATGATCAAGTAATAACATAAAGTATCTCTCACCTTTAAAACCCTTTGTTGTAGTTAGTCCAACTAGATCAATATGCACAATTTCCAGTGGTCTTGTTGTTGAATATTCCTTTGATTTGAACCTGGTCTTTGTTTGTTTTCCTTGTTGACAATGCTTGCATAAAGTGTTGGTTAGTTTCATGATCTGGGGCATTTCTTTGACTGCTTCTCTTTTGCTGATTTTGACAAGGTTATCAAAATGCATGTGACCCATTATTCTGTGCCATAGCCAACTTTCATCTTCCTTTCCTAGACAACACTTTTCATTTCCAATTTCACTTAACACATATACGTTGTTTGAAGCTCTTGCAGCTGTGCCGACCAATTTCCTTGAACCTTCTCTTCTTAGCTCACACTTTTGTGAATCGAAAGTAACTTATGACCTTGGTCACACATTTGACTCACACTTAGAAGATTGTGTTTCATATCTTCTACCAGTAGAGCATTTTGTGTCTTTTTATTCTTGTTCCCAATTTAGACTGTGCCTTCTCCAATGATTTTGGCTGAATTATCATTTCCAAAGGAGACTGATCCATTTCTTTCCTTTCACAATGTAAGAAATTTGTCTCTATCACATGTCATGTGTTTTGAACACCCATTGTCAACATACCAATCGTGTTTCTTCTGCTTAGCTTGTAGAGCGACTGTGCATTCTTCATTGCTATACTGATTTTGTTTTCTTATCCATGTCGTTTTCTGAGGTTCTTGTCTATGACTGTTGTTATTACGTTGAGGTTATTTAAGAGGCACTGTCATTCTGCAATTTTTGGCCACATGTCCAAAATTGTTACATTTGTAACATTCCACTTCAGTGTTCAAAGATTCAAACATGTTGTAACTTCTTCTTTGTGTTTCACTAGTTCTTCTTGAGTAACCCCTTTGTGTATGACTCTCAAATTTGTTATTGTTTCTGTTGTTAGCTCTGCAATTCACAGCTTTAGGACCAAAATTATTACATGCATAACATAAACCAAAAAATATAGTTTGATACATGGGAGTTGAAGATATTATGAAAGAAGGTGCTCTTATGAATCCTTCTTCTTCTTGAGGCCTATCTGTCTGTTGTTGATTTTGAAATTTGAATCTTCTCGGTGGAGGAGTGTCCCTGTAATCTTCCTTGGACATCTTACTATTCCCTTTGATTGTTTATGCATAGCTTTTTGGATTTGTTTCTTGCTCTGTTGTTTTGGAGCTTGATCCCTTTTGTGTCTGATTGTATCCAAGTCCAGACTTGTCAAGATGCGATTTTTGACTGTTGATAATGTCATCCAGAACTTTTGAGCTGTTCTGCATATTTTTATTTTGAATATCCTTTCTTATTGTGACAATCTCTGCTTCCAAGTTTCCAATGATCTTGTCCTTTTATTCTAGCTGTTATTTGAGTGCTTCTTCAATTCTTTTATTTTCTTCTATTTGAACCTTCAATCTTGTGATCATTTGTTCTAGTCTCGAGTGTCCTTTTTCTTGTCTAGTTCTATTTGTAGTTTCTTGTTTTTCTTGTTTTCTCTTTTGATAAATTCTATGGGACACATTAATTTTTCTCGATAGTCAACTTCTACCTCTTCAATTTCATCTTTGACTTCTTCATATTCTTCTTCAGAGTCTTCTTTGTCAGAATCTTTTACTGCCATGAATAGAACTCTTCCTCTCTCACTGTCAATGATTTCATCTTCATCTAATGATGAGATGTCTTCTTTGATGCATAAGCATTTCTTGAAATATTTCTTTGTAGTTCTTTTGCCTTTATATGTGTGTTTTCCTTTTGAGTAACCTTCATCATTTCTCTTTTTTTTATGAGGACACTTGTTAGCAAAATGACCAATACCATCGCAATTAAAACAAATTAAAGGAAGATTACCTCTATACCTACCATTGGTTCCCTTGTTTAGTCTTTTGACAAAGTTGGCCACTTCTTCATCATCTTTCGAGATGTTGCTGGTGCTGCTATATTCTTCTTGTTCCTCTTTCTTTTGCTTTGATATTTTGGATACTTTGAAGGTTGCTTCTTTTACATTTGGATTTTCTTGTTCAGTTCTCATTTCATATGCTACAAAGATTCCATGCAATTCGTCCATTCTTATTGTGTTCAGATCCGATATTTATTATAGTGCTGATATCTTAGGGTTGAATCTCATAGGAATAGATCTTAGTACCTTTTGAAAAATTACAGATTCTTCGATTTCTTCTCCCAATCCTATGATTACATTCACTATTTAGTCAACTCTTAAGAAGTAGGCTACAATATTCTCATCTTCCTTCATTTTTAGTTGTTCGAACTGACCTCTGTAAGTTTGAAGTTTTGCTTCTTTGACTTTTGTATCTCCTTCATAAATATTTCGAAGCTTCTCCCAAATATCTTTGGCGGATTTATAATGT
>ML831902.1:65081-89252 GCA_009831015.1 Picea engelmannii | reverse complement strand
TTCGTGGCATAGAGACAATCTTATCAACAATGCATAATGTTGTATTTGTCATAGTCATAAATACAGAGGAACTTTCAGCAACTAGGTCCATTGGACATAATCATGAGAATATACAATGGGTTTCTGTCAGACCCAAGCTTTATTTTTATAGACCTTCATCCTGAAATCATTGTTTGATTAAGTTTATGTAGTTAATTTTTTTTTAAGACAATGAGCATGTATATTTGCATTGTTAAAGACACTTCAAGGATTTATGACAGTATGAAGTGACAATTCAAGGATTTATTTTGTTTTGTGCATATAAAGTGATGCTATATTTATGTATGTGATTATTATGAAACTTAAATCTATTACATGTTTGATTTTTATTGGTTATTTTGTTGCATGGGAATAATGGTGAACGGTTGTAAACAGTGATGTAGCAAATAATTAAGTGAAGAAAATCACAAGGTGTTTAAGAAAACTCCTTTGGAATCCATTCTTCCTAGGACAAATCTTATGGATAAGGAGCCCCACCCCCCCCTTGACTTATATTTGACTGTTATATTTCGAAATTTATTTCATTTTGTGTTTCCTATGTTTCTTCCTGAGTTGCTTGAGGTCATAAAACATATTGTGGTATGTTCTTGTGACCGCGTGTTGATAGTTAGTTAGCATTTTATGTTGATGCAGATATGGGAAGTTGCTAAACACCTTGGTGGCAAGCTATATAAATACTCAAGCCTTGAAAAGTGGGATACATATTACACTCGCTATGGTATGCTTGAAACAATTTTCTTGGTTTTATAAGTCATTTTTTCATCTTTGCACTATAATACTAGGGTCTAACAATTATGTTGATAGCATGAGTTATTTTTAAATGGCGAGATGGGAGGTCAAATTATGATTTTTTTTGCATAAGGTGTATTTCACTGTTGATTGTTGAAGCAAAAAGTTATTTTAAGTTTACATTGTTAGCTTGTTTAATTGGTTCTTGGTTGTAGAGACTAGTACCAGTGTCTAGAAACATTCACTGAAGCATGTTGCAGCTTTGTCAGTTCATAATTTGTATTTGTCATTTACATAGTAGTTGAGTGGTCTCGTAAATGCTAGCTGTCTATACAAGAACATGTTTCTGGTCAAGACTTTCATAGAAGCTGAAAGAACTTTAAGATTGCCATTCTAATGTATTGATGAAGAAGCATTTAATAATAATAAATGTTTTTCCCATATTCATATTCTATTTTCTTGAGTTGCTTGCTTTTACCTCACTAAATGTTATTTTCTTTCAATTCATAGATCAGATTTCCTTATTCTTGTTTAATGAACTTAGATTTTTGTTCTTGTTCAGTGCTTTGTGTTGGTAGAGTTATTTACTTTAATTCTTGTTGCTATTAAAATATATTGCATAAATACTAAAGGTTGCAAGAAAAGAACGTTTATTGTTTGTTCTATGTTAGTTCATTTTACAAATATGTGATGTGATGTTTAATTCTGCAATCTATTTAGAAGTTAATAAACTGTGTATAATTTCTTTAATTTTTATTCTTAGTTATCTCGCCAAATATACTGTGAAGGGAAAGATTATGTTATGTTTAAGGCTATAAAACAAGGGTGATCATTCTTGTTTCCTTTGGTTTAGCTGACCAAGAGGTTGAAAAGTCTGCTTTAGGAACATTCACTTCCTCTTATCAACATAACCTTACTGTTGTGCATTGATTACAGGCTCTTGAATAAGATGACAGTGAAGAACAAATATCATTTGCCAATTATAGATCATCTCTTTGATCAGTTGAAGGATGTCAGGGTATTTTCTAAGATTGATCTTAGGTCAAGCTACCATCAGGTAATAATTAAAAATGAAGATATTAGCAAGACCACCTTTAGAACAAGGTATGGTCATTATGAATTTGTAGTGGTACCATTTGGGTTGTCAAATGCACCAACTATGTTCATGTGTTTGATGAATGGCATTTTCAGAAAATAGTTGGATAAATTTTTCATTGTTTTCTTGGATGACATACTTATCTACTCTAAGTCTGAAGAGGAGTATGATCAACATTTAAGGATGGTCCTACAGGTGTTAAGGGAACATCAACTTTATGGAAAAGTGAGTAAATGTTCATTTTTATTAGAGGAAGATCCATTACTTGAGTCATATTATTTCAGAAAAAGGCATAGCAATGGACCTAGATAAAATTAAGGCAATCCAAGATTGGTCAGTTCCAAGGAATGTCACAGAAGTCAGGTCATTCACGGGACTAGCAAGCTACTACATGAAATATTTATAAAAGGGTTTTCAAAGATTGTCCATATTATAACTTCTTTGCAAAAGAAGGGTCAGAAATTTGAATGGACTGAGGAATGTGAAGATGGATTTCTTCATTTAAAGGAATTGTTGACCACTGCACCAATGTTAAGGATTGCAAATCCAAATGCAGATTTTGTAGTGGGCATGGATGCTTGCAAAGAAGGACTAGGTAGTGTCCTTACCCAAAACAATTGTGTGGTTTGCTATGAGTCCATGAAACTAAAGGAGCACGAAAGGAACTATGACACGCATGACTTAGAACTGACAATCATTATTCATGCGCTAAAGATGTGGAGACACTACCTTGTGGGATGGAAATTCAAATTGACAGACCATAGTGGCATGAAATATCTATTTGGATAATCAAATTTAAATGTCAGAGAAGTAAGATGGCTAGAATTCCTCAATGAATACAACTTTGATATAAAGCATATCAAAGGAAAAGAGAACATAGTAGATGCACTCAGTAGGAGGGTGCATGAGATGCATGCTTCAACGATAAGAATGTATGTTTCTGATTTAAAAGATAGAATTCTTGAAGCTGCAAAATCATATTTGTTGTATATGCAAGCAAATGAGGTATTATAACAAGGTAAACTTCAACATAAATTTAAGTATTATGGATTGGAAGAGGATGGAGTTCTTAGGTACAAAGGCAAAGTGTATGTGTCGAATGCACATGAGATGAAAAATACTATGCTGAAAGAAATATGTAATGTTCCTTATGTTGGGCACCCAGGTTATCAAAAGACCATAGCAGTTGTCAGCGGTCAATACTTTTGGCCAGGCGTGAAAAGGGATGTGGTTGATTATATAGTCATGTGCATGGAGTGCCAAAAAGTTAAAGTTGAGCATGGACATCTAGTCAGATTGTTGCAGCCATTGCCCATTCTTGAGTGGAAATGAGAAGTGGTGACTCTGTATTTTATCACCAAACTGCCCAGGACAGTAAGGCAACATGATTTCATCATGGTGGTGATGGATAAATTAAACAAGGTAGTTCATTTTGTGCCACTAAAGATGACACGTAAATCAATAAATATTGTAGACATTTATATGAAAGAAATTGTCAGGGTGCATGGTGTGCCCAGGACAAATGTCTCTGATAGAGATCCTAAGTTCACTTTGAACTTTTGGAAGGGCTTATTCAAGGAATTCAAAACAAACCTGAACTTCAATATATCATATCACCCGGAGACAAATGGAAAGAGAAAAATAATCAATCAAGTGATTGAAGATATGGTACGAATGTATGTGATGGACAAGCCTTTACAATGGGAAGACTATCTCCATTTGGGTTTTGCTTACAACAATGGATATCGTGCATCGTTAAAGATGAGTCCATTTGAGGTGTTGTATGGCGGAAAGTGCAACACTCCAGTGAGTTGGGATAATCGAGATGGCAAAGATTAAGTATCACTTGAAGGTTTTCCAAGACAAACATAAAAGATATGTTGATAAGGGCAGAACACACGAAGAATTTAAAGTGGGTGACCATGTGTTCTTGAAAGTGAAGGCTAAGAGAAGTTCCCTAAAGTTGGGGCACTGTTCGAAATTGGCAACACGTTACTATGGACCATTTGAAATCCTGGAAAGGATTGGGCATGTTGTTTATATGTTAGCGTTCCCTGCATCTATGCATGTGCATAACGCTTTCCATGTGTCCTTGCTTAATAAATATGTGTCTGATGGTAATCATGTTAATGATTGGACTGTGATCCAGGTGGAGCAAGAAGGCGACTTCTAGGTTCATCCTATGTGCTTACTAGACAAGAAATTCAAGTTTCTCTAGAACCAAACAATAGGATTGGTAAAGATCCAATGGACTTGTTATGGTCCTGAAGATGCTACATGGGACCATGAGGACATCATGTGATAAAAGTATGCACATCTTTTCCGAGTTTTTTGAAGAGTTTTGAAATGAACATCGTACAACATGCACTGAGAACATTGCATAAAATAAGGGGAGGGTAATGTAACATCCCAAGTAGACCCTTGTGTGTATTTGTACATATGTTTAATAGGTTGGTGAGCCAAGATATGTTTGGACCAGAGTGCCTTGTATGTATGTATGTTTAGGCCAGGGTGCCTATGTGGTATGAGGTCGGTGAACCTGTAAGTTGTGGCCAGTGGGCCAAGCTTTGTATTTTGTAAATCACATTATCATAATTAATAAAAAAACACATCACTGTTGCATAACTCAGGACAAAAAGAGTATGGGGAACTAGGACTCCACGAGAGGGCTAAGGGACTTGTGAGAGGGGCTTATGCTAGGGGGCTAAGCCTAAGGAATATAATAAAATATTCCTAAGAAGTCCAAGTCTTGTCATGCTTATATTTTTATCCTAAACTTTTGGGAAGGGATGAATTTCCAAGAGAGAGGAAGTTACTCTTGTGCCAACTGTCATTTTGTTTGCATGCATAATTAAGTTGGGGGCTTAATGTGTTTGGGGGATCTTCTATTAGTCATTCGAACTGTTGATGACATGAGTGGGAGATTGTGTTCCCTATTGTGATTTGAACTAGAAAAAGAATGGAATTGTAGACTGTTAGAGCCAATACCCTATAAATCCTTGGTAGTTTGGGTTGTAAAGAAGTAGGTTGTTAGGTCTGTGAAACAATTCTCTTGGGTGGGAGAATTTGCTAAGGTATATTTCCATGTGCATTGGCCTAGTGGGGTGCCTGTAAGCTCCTTAAGAGAAACCTTGTGCTCCAAGTGCCACAAAGCTTTAAGATTTCTTGGCTGACCTGTTGTTGAAGCATTGAAAGGGAAGGAGTACAACTGAAGGATTGTAGAACAATGAAGGGGTACACTTCCTTGGGTGGGAAAAGTTGAGGGGAATGAGAGGTTGTGAGGGGAGATTGTTACTAGAGTTGGTGCCATTAGCTTGGCTTTCTTGATGAGTGTTGTTAGAATTTAGTGGGATTGGTGAGAGTACCTTTTCTTTGGTGGAGTCAGAGACATGGGTCAGATGTGATCTGCTATTGAGAATTGAAACAACAGTGTCTATGGTTGGGAGGAATATCAGAGGTTTGTCGCTAGTTGGTGTCTCCAAGATAAGTGACATGACTTTGGATGCTTAATTGTTTTTTTTTAATTGTTGAATTAATGTGTTTTACTTCCGCTGTGTTTAATGTTTTAGACTGCAACTTGCATTGAAGAATGTTAAGCATGTCTTATTATGCATGTACATAAATTACGCATGGTTTTGGTTGTTTGTTGGACTATATAATTGTAATTTATGCAACTTAGATTGTACATCAGATTATTGTGTCGTGTTGGGCAAAGATAATGATGGTAACAAAGAGAAATATCATGGTAGCGCGCTCAGGTTTGGTCCTGGGAACGTTACTTACAAGTATTAGAGGGAAATTTTGTGTGGCATGCCTCAGTTTGGGGTTGGGGATGCCACATTGTGGTATCACAACTATGATAGAGCATTTATGTAGTGTGGTTCAGCCCTAAGGCTGGGGATGCTACAAATGATGTACACATATACAACCAGTGAGAATGTAGAACCTTAAAATAATCATCCACACCTATTTACTAAACAGGTAGTAACTTCTAGAAAGAATTTGTCAAAGAAAAAAATGAGATTTCTATACACTAGGGCACACAGAGATAGCACTGGATATTTCATGCCAAAAAGTTTGTATGTGTAAATCAAATGGTCATCACTTACCATGGTAAGACTTATCTTCCACACGAGCTCATCCCAACATCATTAGAGAACACGTTGTCATACCCATGAACTAATCAAAATCACACTACACAGGACATAATTTTGTTAATTTATTTGAACCTAGCACCAAGGAGTGATTTCAAAATAAAATCACTTTATTTAATAATAGTACAACTAGGTTACTTAACGAAAATCAGTGGAAGCATAAAAAATGAAACCAACACACATTGCACAAGATAATTTGGGGAAACACTCATGGAAAAACCTCAAAGGGAAAACCAAATCTAAGTTGATTTATTATTATAAATTATGGGCTCTCATCCCAAGATAATTGCCCATCAGATAAATACAATGCAACAATAGCCTAGACCACCTGACTATTGTCTCTCTTGTTGCCCCTTTGCACCTTTCCTCAACCTCGCCCACTCACACTTGGATAAACTCTCTTCACCCACTCAATGAGATCTCCTCACTCTCTTTGAGTGTGTCTCATCCTCTTACTTGTTGATATTATGGTAGTTGTGGGAGGTATTAACCTCCACGTGTAACCCTGACAAGAATAGAATGTTTCGAGAAGCAAGAAGAAACCCTAAGGCATTGGACATAACCCTAGAAGACAAGTCGGCTAAAGGAAATATTTAATATTGAGTTTTTAGCCTCTAGAATGAGAAGTCGACCCAGAAAGCTAAGGAGGAGCAGTATAAATACAGGACGTTAGATCTCTTTTGGCACACACATCTTGCAATTGCAGAAATGTAAGAGTGTGCATTGCAGAAACTGAGTAAGTGCACAACTCTGAAGAGTAGTTGCAACTGCAGCTACTGCAACCTATATTCTCGGTTTAGGCTTGGACTTTCTATTGGTTATGGTTTGGACTTTCTGCCTTGTGTGCTAGCTCTAGAGAGAGGTACGCTACATTGGTTGGCTATTAGGCATAGGGTTTGCTTCCATAATCATTCTTTGTCAAGGTTAAGGTGCTCGTGAGTGGCTTCGGCCTATGGTTGGGTGACAATATTGCTATATTTTCTATGATTAAATGAGCACATCTATTGTTTCTAACATCACCTAGGCTACGTTTTATTACATTGAGTTAACCGTAAGTCCAAAACCCTAGATCTTCTCCAAAGTGATTAACTGTTGAGATCTAATCTCACATTCACTTTAGATTTAATGGTTAGGACTTAATCAACTCTCACTTAAGTTACTAATGCCAAGAACTTAGACATTTAGCTCAATTAATCTCACATTAATTTGAAAGGCCATTCACTTTAATAATTACTCATAAAGTGAACTTCCTAAGGTTCTAAGAGGTTACAAGGACGACTTCTACACATCGAGCCTATGTGGAAGTATATGTCTGATGTTAAATACATCAACACTCCCTCTTAGCAAGGAAGGTACTTCTACCACCTAGAGGTGGCCCTATCTTCCCTGTTAAATCTGCTACCATGGCTACTCTCCAATCCACCTGATTGGTTGCTCCCTTTGAAACATAAGCTATATCATTTTCATTTCGCTCAAACCCTTCTTGAAGACTCGTCTATGATCATGGCCCGAGAAGTCTCCTGCTCCTGAGCATCCTGCATGGTCATCTAATACCATGACTTCTTCTGGACAAACTTGGAACATTGCTCCTTCCCACCTGAACTTGAATGATGACTCCCTTCGAGTTGCTCAACTGTTGGAGCTACCTACTCCTTGTCCTCTACCATTATGTTGCTTGTCATAGCTCGCATAGGCTATCCCTTTAGCCTATACAAGTTGCTCTCTCTAACTTTGAGAACAATTGTTGTGTCTGAGCTAGATCCTTTAGGCTTGATCAACACCTATCCATCTCGAAATAATACCTCATGGCCCTTCTTCTCAATCACTAAGACTGAGAGCACACTCCTCCTGAGTTCTAGCACTCAGAGCACATTTTTCACTCTCAAAACATCTCCTGACTCCATCTGGAATGACATTATTCCAGATATCTACACTACATGCTTGGTCTCCATACCAAGTTCCACATACATCTTTGAGCCAAACTCTATGAAGCTCTCGAACAACTCTCGTGCTCTTATTATATGACATGTGGCTCCACTATCTATCAACCATGCACCAACTGATATGGTGCCCAAGGTAGTATGGGAAAGAAGTAAGAGCTTTGATTGTTCAAACTTCTTGGCAAACTCATCCATTTGAGCCTTTGTCGACACAATTACCTCTAGTTGTGTCTCGTTTTGTCTCGTTTCCACTAATTTTACTGTCTGGACATTGACATGTATAGTTCCCAAACTTGTGACATGCATAGCACTTGACTTTGTTCATCTTCTTCTTATTGTCATCTCCACTAGCAAACTTCTTGAATTTGTCCTTCTTTGCCTGGTTGACAAGAGAAAGGTTCTCATCATCAACCTTGTGTCGACCTCCATTCAGTTCTTCATCCTGAAGTTCTTCTTGAACGAAGTCATCTCACAATATTGACCACTCAGGGAGCTTCTCTCATGCCATGATTCGTTTGATGAACAATGTCCACTCCTTCCTGAAGCCTTTGAGTGTCGTCCTCACCAACTCTGAGTCATACAATGCTTCCTTGATTGTTCCGAGTTCATCTCAAACCTATGGATCTGGGTGAGATAAGTTGTCATTGTATCTGATCATATCATCTTCGTGTCCATGAGCTTCTCTCTCAACACCATTTTGTGATTCTCATTTTTACTCTGAAACAAGCTCTTCAAAGCCTCCCACATGTCCCTAGGAGTTGTCTTTCCATATAAATTAGGGGTCAAGTGATCCTTTTCTCTGTCTAGAATAATCCTTCTAGCTTTCACGTCCTTTAGCATATGGACGACCAAATGTTTTGGATCTGTTGGTGGGGCCAGAATGGAGTTGACAAACTCCCAAATATCATTCTTCGTTAACACCAACATTATCTTCTCCTTCCACAGACTGTAGTTGGACACCATGTGTGACCTATCCTCGAATAGTAATCTCGATGGGGCCATCTTTGCAAACTATTGAAAAACTCAAAATCCACTACATGGATTCCATGCTCGTTGCCCGAACCCCTATCTGATTGTTGCCCGAGTATTTTATGGGCACTACCCGACTATCTCAACCTGTTGCCCGGGTTGTTTTCCCATTGCTCGAAAGTTCTCTAGGCTCATGAGCTGCCTGGCTCTCTTGTTGATGACCTGATCTGGCGATTGTTTGTATGGCCTAGGCTGGCTCGCGACCTACAACCTCGATTCCTCACTTTCAATGACTGTCTACACCTTGGTCAATGACGGCCTCTACACGTGACCTCTCGCTATTGATGACTGTAATTGTTGGCTTGTTTCTGCTGCAGCCAAGTCAATTGTGCCCAACCCACACCTGCGCTACACTTCTCCTGCAGCTGCTACCTCCACTCGCTTGTGCCTTCCACTGCAGTTAACGATTGTACTTCATGTGCTTTATTGCTTCTTCTTTGTGTGAATCAATACTTTACTGCAACACAAACCTCACCATGGCAACCTCACTTAGCTTCCACCATTGCCTGTTGTTGCTACACTCTGATTGGCAGTTGTCAATCCTCAATCAACGTCTCTTCCAACAGTCTCACACTACTCAAGTCCTCTTACTCAATGCCCAACCTCCACACAATTGTCCTCAAAATGACCATTGTTCTCTATGATTCATCGTTGTTCCCAATGACTTCGCTCTCGATTCCCATTGGCCTGCACACCTGCTACCGCCAACTTGATCTCTTCAACACGCGACTAGATCTCAACTCACTAGCACGCAAACTACCTACAACATCAACTATACGTTGTATGACTCGTATGGAAATTGTACGATAATTGTTGTACGATTGTCGTACGATACCTCTCCTTTTTTTTTAATTTCTTAACCCCAAAACTTGCATCTGCATAAAAAAATTTCACAGACAAATAATAAAAATTTCTCGCTACAATATCTCGTCTTATGCAATCTGGTTTCTCCTTTCAGAGTGTCAACTCTTATACCATGTTATTTTATCTGAACCTAGTACTAGGCGGTTATTCTGAAATAAAATCACATTTTTTAATAACACAACTAGGTTACTTAATGAAAATTAATGGAAGCATAAACATTGTAACCAACACACATTGCACAAGATATTTTGTGTAAACACCCCTGGAAAAACCTCGAAGGGAAAACTAGAACTGAGATTGATTTATTATTATAAATCTTGTGCTCTCGTCCTAGGCTAATGGCCCATAAGAGGAATACAATGTAGCAATAGCCTAACCCACCCTGCTACCCCTTTGCACCTTTCCTTAGCCTTGCCCACTCACACTTGAATGAACTCTTTTCACCCACTCAATGAGATCTCCTCACTCTCTTTGTGTGTGTCTCATCCGCTCACCTAAGTTGTGTTTGATTACATTGAGTTAACCCTAAGTCCAAAATCCTATATATTTTCCAAAGTGATCAATGGCTGAGATATAATCTCACGTTCACTTTAGAACTAACGATTTGGACTTAATCAACTCTCACTTAAGTTACTAGTGCCAAAAAATTAGGAATTTAACTTAATTAATCTCACATTAATCTAAAAAGTTATTCACTTTAATAATTACTTATAAAATGAACTTCCTAAGGTTAAGGTTCTGAGAGGTTACAAGGACAACTTTGACATGCTAGACACCGAGCCTATGTGGAAGTACATGTCCGATGCTAAATACAAGTTTTACTCCTGCAACTTGGCTCTAATACCATGCTAGGGTTTTTAGACAAGCCCATGGTGCTTACTAGGTGGAGAAGTGGTGTTCAAGAACACCTTTAATCAATGAAGCACATCTTCATAAGAACGTTTCAAAGAACAAATTGCATCTTTATATAGTGTGCATATCAAATGGAGCTAGAGACTCACCAATAATTAGGTTTAGGTTTTATGCCAAGACCCCAAATGTGGAACCACAATAACCACTAAAGTGGTTAACAATGAATGATGCAGTCCCAAAGGTCCAACAAATCCCTCAAATTGAGTTTACATTAAATATTTTCATATTTTCGTCTAAACTAAAGTGAAAATAAAAATAAAAATTAAAACAAAGTGCTAACCCTAATTTCTTAAGTTATAAAAGCTCCCTTTATGATAACTCTCCTTTTGGCTTTACGTCCAAATTTAAAATTCATGTTCCAGAAATTGTCCCACGTGTTTACTGCACATATGTATTTATTTGTTGTATAATAGTTGTATCGTATATTGATTTTCCAAAAGCATTACTATATATGTCTTGGATACCATATATGGAAAACCTAGCATGGAACTTACAAGACTGGATGCTTCAAAAAAACTACTTCCCCTCGTATTAAAGCCAACAATAAGTATTGAGTTCTTAATTTTTGACCAAGGGTGATGGAAGATTAGTTAAGTGCATGGCTTGGGAGAATCAAGGTTGGATAAGTACATTGCATTGAGATGGAGTTTATGCATAAGATGGTGAATGACAATGCCCATACAACTTCCTTAGATCCTACAAGGAACACCATCATGAAAAGATTCATGGAAGGTTATGATGGGAAATGAAGTTTTAATTTGTTGGGATATGTAATGTTCTTGATCAGTACACAGTTCTAGAAGTCACTTGCTTCATGGAATTATCCTTCGGTCAAGTCCTGTCTTAATATCTAGATCAAGTTTTTGAAAGAAAGAAAGTATTTTTAACGTCCACGAGGCTAAAAATTGTTGAAATAATGTAATTGCAAAGAGTATTCTTGTTATTATTGATATTTTATTTATAGGATCAATCCCCATTGTGGATTGATCATGTCGAATATTGTAATAGGACCAAATCCCCTTTTGCAGATTGGTCAACAGACAATTATAATAGACAAAACAAGAAGTCGGCCCCAATAGTTAATAAGAAGACCCAGAAATATAATAAAGGTGGGTTTACCCACCCGGATGAAGAAGTCAACCCTGCCAGTGAAGAGACACTTCGCACGTGCTAGAACTTGTATAAATAAAGGAGGCTAGCGCCTCATTTGATCACAACTCACTTGCTCAGTTTGAGAGACAAGTTCTGATCTGTTACCGGCAAAGGAGAGAGAGAGTGGTGCATATCTTGGGAGAGGACTTTCTGTTTTAGCATAAGATCTCTTGGCATTATATTGGCTATTTATATTAAGGAAGTTTTGATGAGTTTTCTTCCCCTAGAGGGTTTCCCAGGATAAATGTTGTGTTTCTTGTGGATGTGTATTTCTCAGTGATCTTGTTCTTATGTTGCTATTATCTATTGAATTGCAAAGAACTATAATAATGGCATAAACATTAACATGGTATCAGAGCCAACTTGAAGGAACCATATTTCGCAAGAGGAAAAGTGTCACTGTTACCGTACCTAAAAAATTAGGGTTTTGCAAAAGTGAAGCTTTTTTAGCTCCAAAACCACCTAGAAAGTTGCGCCCTCCCCCAAGGATCATTTTGGCACCTTTAGCGCACCTTTTTAGTGGCTAGATCTCCCGGAAAGTGAAACCCTAGTTTCAAAAAGTACCAGAAAACCAGAGTACCAGAAGTACCAAAAAAACCAGAAGCATTAGTCCAGAAATCCGCAGATCAAGTTTGAGGGGGTAAAAGTTGGATTTTCGAAATTCCGAATTCACCAGCATACTTGCCTTAGCCCAGCGCATCTATTCATTGGATCAGAATTTCAAAATTTGAAGTTTGAAAAATTAGGGTTTCCTCATAAAACCCTAAGTTGCAGTTGCAGTTGCAGCCGTAAGACCAGTTGCAATCACCAGTGAAGTTTTCTTAAGAGGTTGTAATGATTACTGTTGCTACTAGATGAAGCCACTACCTGCAAATGTCATCAGAGGTATGTACTCACATATGTTTAATGGTTAAAACCTAAAGAGTATTTGCAGGAGAAGGGATCTCTTGTCATAGATCTAGAAGGATCTCAAGATCCAACACATTCAGAGGAATGATGCAACCCAGGTGTGATTATTCTGATATGCATCTATTTGTCATGACATTATTAGTGTTGCATGTTGAAGTTGTGATCAAATTATTAGAAGGATTAAAAGTTGATCATAGAGCTTATCCTCTAACCTAACCTTTTTTCGAGATAGTGTATTGTCTCAGTACAGAAGACAGGTTGAAGAAAGCACTCGTCACTTGAGTGAAGAAGCCTGGAAGAAAAACAAGCACTCATTCTTGAAGACAAGGCTCCAAGTTTGATTAAATCAAGTTGATAAAATTCAAAGGTACACATGGCAAATTGATGACTATAGTTGAGATAGCAGTCTTTGTAAAGTATTATACCTGATGGCATGCGAGCACATAGAGGTATATGCTTTGTCTGATACAACTAACATCTCCTCTAGGAGAAACCTTGTGTGTTAGTTTCAGGTTTCCATGGAAGAATGCTTGGTCACAACACTATAAGAGTATTGACCTCATTTTGTATTGTATTCCTTACCTTTAATCTTTGCTTCAGATAAATTATAAGTGATAGCTCTAAAGGAACTACTGGGATGATTGTTCATGCTATTGCTTTATATTATCAAAGGGATATTATTCTTGCTTGTTGTTTTGTTGACCTTGCTCCAGGTCACATGTAATAACCTTGAGGAAGCTATGGTGAAGGTTGCGGAAGGCAACATGATAAAGAAGAGACCATAGATGAAGCAATCATCATTGGAAGAGAAAAAGGTAGCTTGCATAAGCTAAAGGGTCACTCAGATGCTGCCATGACCCACACCATTGAAGAATCTTGGCATAGAAGATTAGCTCACTTCAACTACAAGGTGCTATCATACATATGCAAAGCGGTCACAAGTTTACCAAAACTCAAAGGTGACCATGAAGGCGTATGCAATGGATGTGCACAAGGGAAGAACATCAAGAACCCGTTTTCGAAGAGGGACAACAAGGCAGAAGGAGGCCTAGAACTCATTCATTCAGATGTATATGGCCCAATGCCATCATCCTCAATTAATGGGTATGTATACTATGTATCATTCATTGATGATTATTCTCGTAAGACATGGATATATTTGAAGTGTTCAACAAGGTCAAGGAATTCAAGCCTTGATAGAGAACCTTTCTGAAAGAAAGATTAAGATACTCAAGTCAGATAATGGAGAAGAATACACCTCAAAATAATTTTTGAACTTCTACAAAGATGTGGGAATCAAGAGGGAACTCAACACTCCTTATAATCCACAACAGAACGATGTAGCTGAACGGAAGAACAAAATCATGTTGGAAGCTGTGAAGATCAAGATCTTCCTATGTGCTTATGGGCAGAAGCAACAATGGTAGTTGTTTATGTCTAGAATCGATTATCCCATAACACACTTGGGCTCAAGACACTAGAAGAGATGTTCACCGGAAAGAAGCCACAGGTAAGCCATCTCAAAATATTTGGTTGTCCAGTGTTTATTCATATACCTAAAGAAAAGAGACACAAGTTGGACCCTTCAGGAAAGAAGGGAATATTTGTGGGATTCCATGAGGTCTCCAAGGCCTTCAGAATCTATATATCGGGTCAACATTACATTGAGATCAGCAGGGATGTGACCTTTGATGAAGATACAATGCTCAAGAAATCTAAAATATGCCAACTTGAAGAGGTATGTGAAGAGGAACCTGTAATCCCCAATACTGCTATGAGGGAGGTTCCCAAGCACTGCAGAACCCGATGAGGAACTTCTAGAAGACCATGACATAGTAGAAGTGCAAGAACCTCCTCAGATGACGATCCTCCATAAAAGAAAGCCAGCTTGGGCTAGAGAGCTAATTTAAAATGGAGAGAAGTACGGTGTTCCCCAAGGAACTACGAGACAGGCGAAAAGACCAAAGCCATTCTCCAGTTACACGGCTTTGATGTGTGATCTCCTAGATGAGGAGCCTACCTACTTTGAAGAACCCATTCAGAGAAAAGAGTGGGAAGATGCAATGACAGAGGAATACCAATCCATAATGAAGAACGAAGTATGGGAAATAGTTCCCAAACCGAAAAAATAAAGATGGGGTATCCTACAGATGGCTCTTCAAAATAAAACATGCCGATGATGGAAGTATTGAGAAGTATAAAGCAAGATTTGTCGCTCGTGGCTTTTCCTAGAAGGAAGGCATGGACTATGAAGAGACATTCGCTCCTGTGGCCAGATACACTTCGATCAGGACCATCATAGCTCTTGCAGTTAAGATGAAGTGGAAGCTGTACCAGATGGACGTGAAGACAACTTTCCTAAATAGTGTCATCGAAGAGGAAGTGTATATAGAGCAACCTAAAAAATTTGAGGTTGAAGACATGGAGTCTCATGTCTGCAGATTGAAGAAAGCCTTATACGAATTGAAGCAAGCTCCTAGAGTTTGGTATGGCCGTATAGACAATTTCTTGACGAGCTTAGGCTTTACCAAGAGTAAAGCAGACTCAAATCTCTACTTCAAAATTATGGATAATGAGCCAGTAATCTTATTGCTATATGTGGATGACTTATTCTTAACTGGAGAAGAAAAACTCATCACTGAATGTAAAAAGAGACTTGCCTCATAATTTAAAATGAAAGACCTTGGCCTAATGCATTATTGCTTAGGTCTTGAGGTATGGCAGAGTCATGAGAGGATCTTCCTTAACCAAGGGAAGTACACGGTCGAGATCTTAAAGAGATTCAACATGATGAATGAAAGTCCATGAATACACCCATGGAAGCAAAGCTGAAGCTGTTGGTCGATGCTTCGTCAGATTTGATTGATGCCACACTATACTGACAGATTATAGGATCGTTGATGTACTTGACGAGCACCAAACCAGACATTTGTTTTGCCGTGAACACCTTGAGTCAGTTTCTGGTAGAGCCCAAACGTGTTCACATAGTGGCTGCAAAACATGTGATGAGGTACCTTAAAGGTACATTAGATTGTGGTCTCAGTTATGACGAAGATCACAATTTCACATTGAGTGGATACACTGATTTAGATTGGGCAGGAAGCGTCGCTGACAGAAAAAGAACTTCCGGATGTTGTTTCGGTTTGGGATCAACGATGATCTCGTGGCAGAGTAGGAAGCAATCCAGTATTGCTCTCAGCGCAGAGGAAGCAGAGTACATTGCCACATGTTCTGCTCCCTGCGAAGCTATATGGCTTTGAAAGTTGATGACTGACCTATTTGACTTGGAGATGAAAGCAACCGTGATTCTATGTGACAACCAGAGTTGCATAAAGATGACAGAGAATCCTGTATTCCACGACAGGTCGAAGCACATAGAGATCCGCTATCATTTCATCCGCAACATGGTACAGAAAGGAGCCTTGAAGCTCCAATACATTAGCATGGATGAACAGGTTGCTGATGTGTTGACCAAACCTCTATCTCCTGTAAAGTTTGAGCACTTTCGAGATAAGCTTGGTATAGTTTGAAAGGAACCTCCCTAAAAGGGGGAGTATATATATAATTCCTTGCTTCTGACCTCGTTGTTAGACGTAAAGCAAGATGAGACATTGCTTCTGACCTCGCTGTTAGATGTAAAGCATGACGATGTGTGTGATCCTTGCTTCTGACCTCGCTGTTAGACGTAAAGCAAGAAGTGTCATTGCTTCTGACCTCGCTGTTAGACGTAAAACATGACGATGTGTGTGATCCTTGCTTCTGACCTCGCTGTTAGAGGTAAAGCAAAATGAGTCATTGCTTCTGACCTCGCTGTTAGATGTAAAGCATGACGATGTGTGTGATCCTTGCTTCTGACCTCGTTGTTAGACGTAAATCATGACGATGTGTGTGATCCTTGCTTCTGACCTCGTTGTTAGACGTAAAGCATGACGATGTGTGTGATCCTTGCTTCCGACCTCGCTGTTAGACGTAAAGCAAGATGAGTCATTGCTTCTGACCTCGATGTTAGACGTAAAGCATGACGATGTGTGTGATCCTTGCTTATGACCTTACTGTTAGATGTAAAGCAAGATGAGTCATTGTTTTTGACCTCGTTGTTAGACGTAAAGCAAGACAATGTGTGTGTTCCTTGCTTCTGACCTTGCTGTTAGACGTAAAGCAAGATGAGTCATTACTTCTGACCTCGCTGTTAGACGTAAAGCAAGGCGATATGTGTGTTCCTTGCTTCTGACCTAGTTGTTAGACGTAAAGAAAGATGATTCATTGCTTCTGACCTTGCTGTTAGACGTAAAGCAAGATGATGATGTGTTCCTTGCTTCTGACCTAGTTGTTAGACATAAAGAAAAATGATGTATACCTTGCTTCTGACCTAGTTGTTAGACGTAAAGCAAGATGTGACTTGCACTGAGCTACCAACTTAATAGCTGTGACATAGAGCCAGTCTAGTACTGTGATGGGCCAACCTTGTGTTGTGATGATGATGATGTATCAGTTTTTATACTAATACATATTGATGCAGATGATGATGGCATTCCTTTGAGAATGATGATGCTGTTGATGAAGAAAACTTCCAATTATTTATAGATACGCCAGCCAAGTTGATATTGATGATGATGTCCTCCCACCTAATGTTGTTGATGATGTTGTCCTCTCTCTCTCTTGCATGATGCTGCTGAAGAATACCCTTCTTGTTAACGAGGAGTGTTGAAATAATGTAACTGCAAAGAGTATTCTTGTTATTATTGATATTTTATTTATAGGATCAATCCCCATTGTGGATTGATCATATCGAATATTGTAATAGGACCAAATCCCCTTTTGCGGATTGGTCAACAGACAATTATAATAGACAGAACAAGAAGTCGGCCCCAACAGTTAATAAGAAGACCCAGAAATATAATAAAGGTGGGTTTACCCACCTAGATGAAGAAGTCGGCCCTGCCAGTGAAGAGACACTTCACACGTGCCAAAACTTGTATAAATAAAGGAAGCTAGCGCCTCATTTGATCACAACTCACTTGCTTAGTTTGAGAGATAAGTTCCGATCTATTACCGACAAAGGAGAGAGAGAGTGGTGCATATCTTGGGAGAGGACTTTCTGTTTTAGCATAAGATCTCTTGGCATTATATTGGCTATTTATATTAAGGAAGTTTTGTTGGGTTTTCTTCCCCTAGAGAGTTTCCCAGGATAAATGTTGTCTCTTGTGGATGTGTATTTCTCAATGATCTTGTTCTTATGTTGCTATTATCTATTGAATTGCAAAGAACTATAATAATGGCATAAACATTAACAAAAATAGCCTATGGGACAGATTGCTTTTCCATCTGGCTTTTGTATTCGACCCTTTTCTTGTGAAGTTTTACAATAATCGCTCCCAGCTTCTCGACAAACTCTTTGCTGAATAGATTGTCCCAAGAACTAGCTGCCACAATATCTGCATAATTTTCCCTGTCGTCTTTGAGGGCCTCACATTCTAAAATGAAATGTTTTTTTGTTTCCACTTTTCCAGAGGAGCACAAAATACATACTCTTTCCTCCCACATTTCTTTTGGCCTTTTCCAGCGTCCTGTTTCACAACGAAGTTGATGAGAATTAGTCCTTAATTCAACAATAAAAATTTTAGATCTCTAAGAAATATTGGCCCCTGTGTACACCTTTTGTTGATGGCTATGAGTGGGGTTAAACTCTTCAATGTACTACTTCTTTCTCCCAAGTACGTTTGTGGAACTTATCCATAACAAAAGTTTGTATCTCTTTACACTTTATAGGACACATGCTCAAGCAAATGCCCCATTTACTAAACCATTTGTTATTTTGCCGCATCCAAGTCTTCTTTCTTTTGCACAATCTGTCACTAAACACAACCTTAGGCCATTTACCCTCTTCCATTTGCTCGATTTTTTTTAAATACCTTATGACTCGCACCATAGCAATTGCTTCAATAGGGGAAACCCTTGTTTCACTTAACAGGATAGCATAAGGAACCGCACTTTTAATTTTGAATTTGTTTGTAATCAACCGCTTTTGAATTTTCTCAATTTGTTTCCACTGCATTTCGGTTGTGCTACTGACCTTCACAACCGTAGAGAATCACCAGAATCACTAGAAGCCCAAAAAGAGAATGGTTTTTCAGTCCCACAACTCTGCCTCTCTACACCTGTTTTGAAAAGAATAAAATGCTTTCCAACCCCCTAAAGTTCTTTTCTTTCTACAACCATCCCAACTTAAATTTTTGTTGAAGTCAATTCTGAAGTATTTGTAGTCTGCAACTTCTTCCAGAATGTGGCCTTCAAAGTAGAACTTATGCTGGTTATGCTTTCTTTTGTTAGAGAAAACCACTACTTTCGTTTTGCTAATATTGACTTGCATCCCCACCCTTCTACAAAAATGCTCAAGGGAACATAAGTGCTCTTGCAAACCAAGAGTTGATTTAGCAATCAATATAAGGTCATCTGTATACAAAAGAAGTGTTGAGATTTGTACCTTGGGAGGTGTTCCCCATGTGTTTTTGACCTCCTTAGCACACAAGGGAAGGACATGACACTTTGTACCTTATACTTTTGTCTATTTTCACTTTGACTTTGGTTAAAGTGAAATTTGGTCACTTTTGGCATAAAGTGATTATTAATTCACAAAGGGGTGAATTTGGAGACTTAAGTGGACTTAGGAAACTTAACCCAAAAGTGGGTTTATGATTTAAGGATGAATGAGATCTCATCCATTGATTTAGATTGATCTCCACCATTCATTTCTAGGTTTCCTAATTGAGGTCTAAGAGGGGCACAAAGGGTCTAAGGAGGGCGCATTCTTCATTGCTTGGTTTGCTCATTGTGAGAGGAGTACTTCTTGGATGGAGATGAGATCAAATTTGTGAGGAGAGTATAGCTAGGGCGCTTGCTTTCATGGAGGGAGGCTTGCCTTGTATGCCTTAGTTTATTTACTGGAGGAGTTCTACTTCTGAGGAGGGCGCATTGCCAGATTGGGGCGCATCAGCTGTAGGGAGACTTCTAGCCATCAAATTGCAGTGAGATCAGTTGCATAGGGTTGTCATTCAGCATAGCTTCATTGTTGTGGAGGGGTTTCTAGATCTGAGCTCACAGTTGGCAGTTGGAGCAGATTCAACGGTTCTGGCAGTTTGCATGAGGGGCACACCATTTTGAGGCGCACTTGTTGGTTTTGAGCTTGTATATCAACCCTGTTGGAACTGCTATTGTATTAGGTTCTATCTTGTATTGTGTTTACTGTAACCCTTCATCTGCTTTCTTCATATATACACACAGATCTCAAACTGGTTTTCCCCGGGGGAGGTTTATCCAGGGTCATGTTGACCAAAAATACTTGTGTTCACAAATGCATGATATTAGTTCTTAGATATGTTCATATTCAACAGTAAACGATGTATTAGGTGTGTTATGTTTATTTGAGTTGCATGTATTGATCTTCTGTGACAAAACAACATGCTAGAGCACCCAAATTGAGAACATAACCATAACAAATCAACTTGAAAGTATTCAGATCATTGGCCATTATAAAACAACAGAAAACTAACATAAAAGACAGTGAAACTTAGAGCCTTTTTGTGGTCAAAGATAGACCCAGAAGGCAAGTTGATGGGACCTGGAATTTTTACATGGTATCAGAGCTTCGGTCGCTGATTTTTGGGACAGTTTGGACAACATTTTGTGTGGCTGCCATATACTTCTTTCTAGCAGATTTTGAGGACAACCATTGACTCATTCAGTGGTTGTTAAGAGGGCAGAATTTTTCAGAGGATTTTTTGGGCAGTTTGGGCACTTTGAGATCAGTCTCTTTTCACACCTACGCAGTAGGAATGAGGCTGATTTTTGTGTCCTCTTTTCACACCCATTTTGTTGGGAGTGAGGTCAAAGTACATTGTCTCTTTTCACACCTGTGTTGATAGGAGTGAAACAGTGTGTTCCTTGGCAGAGCAGCTCAGTTGGGGATTGCAGATTGGCAAAGATGTCAGCATCTCAGATGCGAGTTGAGAACATGCTAGCTGGGACTAGCAATTGGTCGCCTTGGAAGGCGAGGATGGTCTTCGTCTTGGAGGACCTCGAGCTATGGGATATAGTCAAGGCAGTTGTTCCCCCCATTTATGTCACTGCTCTCGTCTTGGTAGCAGAGTTCAGGAAAAGGAACAATAAGGCGAAGAGGACTATTTGTGACGTAGTCTGGGATCACATCATACCCCATTTGACGGGGAAGGCTCATGCATATGAGATGTGGGCATCTTTATGCAAGCTATATGAGAGCTCAAATGAGAACCGGAAGATGGTTCTTCATGACCGACTCAGGGGCATTCGCATGCTCAAGGATGAGTTGGTGACTTCATTCATTGGTAGATACACTCAGATCAGAGATGAGCTTAGAGCCGTCGGCGAGGTTGTTGAACCCAACTCTTTGGTGAGGCAAGCTTTGAACAACTTTACCAAACCGTGGGGTCCATTTGTACGTGGCATAGTTGCCAGAGAGGTCATGCCTACATGGGAGAGGATGTGGGATGATTTTGTCCAAGAGGAGACAGATTAGCATCAGAGGCTTCTAGACAGAGGCAACAACAGCAATAGACTGGTTAGGGTGAGGAGGATCTTTCTCTTTGGTCAAAGGGCAAGAATAAGGCCGACCGAGGTGGTTGGCAAGGTCCCAAGTCTGGGGGCCAGGCATAGAGGAGTGGAGGAGGAGAGAGCAGCAGTGGTCAGGGTAAAGATATGAGCAAAGTAAAGTGCTTTGTTTGTAAGAAGTTCGGGCACTATGTTGGATAGTGTCCGAACAAGAAGAAGAAGAAGGGTGGCACAATAGCTACAACAGAGGAGGCAGACTTTCAGACACAGTTTCAGAGAGAGTGTGCTTTTCATGTATGTTGTAGTTCGGTTGAGTCATCACCATGTATCTGGTATATTGATAGTGGGGCATCGAGCCACATGACTGGAGTTCGAGAGCATTTTTCCGATCTCAGAGGCCCTAAGGTCAGGATGGACATTTCTCTTGGAGATGACAGCGTAGTCACAATTGTTGGGATTGGCACAGTTTCTTTTAGGAGAGAGAGCTTGCCACCTATATCGTTTACTGATGTTCTCTTCGTCCCTGGGATGAAGAAGAACTTGATTTCAATTTCCACCCTCTAGGATAGAGGTCTTGAGGTTACATTCAGAGGCACCGAGGTACTGATTCATCCTCGAGGGTCTTCACTAGACTCAGGACAAGTAATTGGAGCGAGAGATGGGGATCTGTACTGATTACTTTTTCAGACACTTAGTGCACTGGTGGCTAGTAGCGACAACAACAGATAGTTGTGTGAGTTATGGCATCGCAGGATGGCCCACCTACATCATGGGGCTCTTGGAGGGTTGAGAGAGGTTGTGACCGGAGTGCCACAGATCAACATAGAGCATCAGGATGTTTGCAGAGGGTGTGTGTTTGGCAAGTTTGCCAAGGCATCGTTCCCTAGCAGTGATAGCAGGTCAGTTGGGATCCTGGATTTAGTACACATGGATGTGTGTTGGCCCATGTCTCGGAAGTCCTTGAGTGGTTGTGAGTATTATCTCACATTTATTGATGACTACTCGAGGAAGACTTGGATCTATTTCCTGAAGGCCAAGAGTGAGGTCTTCGCGCGGTTCCAAGAGTTCAGGGCTCTTGTGGAGAACCAGTCGGGAAAGAGGATCAAAGTCTTGCGGTCGGATAACGGGGGAGAGTATTCCTCGAGACAGTTTGTAGACTTATGTGCACAGCATGGCATCAACAAACAGATGACCGTACCTTACAACCCCCAGCAGAACGGGGTTGCCGAGAGGAAGTACCGGTCCATTACCGGTGCAGCGAGATTTATGCTGCATGATCAGAGTTTGCCTTTGTATTTGTGGGCAGAGGCATGTGCTACTGCAGTTTATCTGCAGAACAGAAGCCCCCATAGGACTTTGGGGAAGATGACTCCTGAGGAAGCCTTCACTGATAGGAGGCCCGATGTCGAGCATATTAGGATCTTTGGATGCTTGACTTTCTCTCATGTCCCCTCCGAGAGGAGGACAAAGCTAGACCCCACAACCCAGCAGGGGATTCTAGTTGGATACTTAGAGGTGTCAAAAGCCTATCGTATCTACATTCCGCCACTTAGGAAAGTGGTGGTGAGCAGAGATGTCAGATTTGAGAAGGATAGGGCTTTTGCGAGATCTCTTGAGTTGAGAGTTGGAGTTGAGGATGATGCAGAGTTGCATGTTGCAGTCTCAGAGGGAGCACAGCCTCAGATGTCAGGTACACCAGTATCAGGGGTGACAGGGTCACCATGCACAGCTTCAGGGTCACAGTCACAACATGTTCAGTCAAATGGGGCACAAACTTCAGAGGGAGTACAGACTTCAGGATCGCAGAGTGTTGAGGCGAGTCCTGAGGCCATTACTCTTGGGCACAGAGACCTTATTTCTCCGTTGACCACTTCAGGGAAGAGGAGGCCTAGATGGTTTCAGGAGACCCTGAAGGAGGCTAGGGAGAATGTAGGGGAGCCCAAGAGCCAGATTAGAGAGAGCATGCCACCGGTTAGATTGGAAGCATACTTAGCACTTGTGACGAGTATCAGGGATACTGAGCCACAGACTTTTGCGCAGGCAGTGGACCATCAGGTCTGGAGAGAGGCCACGGTTGAGGAGTATGACTCCATTATGCATAATGATGTCTGGGATGTGGTTCTGAGGCCAATGGGGAAGTCAATTGTGACTTCTAGGTGGTTGTACAAGACCAAGATTGCTGCAAATGGTAGCGTGGAGAAACACAAGGCCCGTTTTGTGGCACGAGGCTTCTCACAGATTGAGGGAGTCGACTATGATGAGACTTTCGCACCAGTTGTGAGATACACTTCTATCAGGACTATCATTGCCATAGCAGCAGAGATGGGTTGGCGCATTCATCAGATGGATGTGAAACCCGCATTTCTGAATGGCTTTATTGAGGAGGTGTACATAGAGCAGCCACAAGGTTTTGAGGTGACTGACAGGGAGTCTCACGTGTGCCTTCTGAGAAAGGCACTATATGGACTGAAGCAAGCTCCCCGAGCCTGGTATTCACGGATTGATACTTATTTGGTTCAGATGGGCTTCGAGAAGAGCGATGTTGATCTGAACCTCTATTTCATCATTAGGGGCGAGGACACGCTCATTCTCATATTGTATGTGGATGATCTATTCATTATTGGAGTCGAGGATCTCATAGCTGAGTGCAAGCTGGGACTTGCATCAGAGTTTGAGATGAGTGATATCGGATTGATGCACTACTTTCTGGGTATGGAGGTATGACAGGAGGAGGGTCACATATTTCTCGGGCAGGGGAAGTATG
>ML831902.1:35561-64218 GCA_009831015.1 Picea engelmannii | reverse complement strand
TGTTCCCCATGTGCTTTTGACCTCCTTAGCACATGAGGGAAGGACATGACACTTTGTACCTTGTACTTTTGTCTATTTTCACTTTGACTTTGGTTAAAGTGGAATTTGGTCACTTTTGGCATAAAGTGATTATTAATTCACAAGAGGATGAATTTGGAGACATAAGTGGACTTAGGAAACTTAACCCAAAAGTGGGTTTATGATTTAGGGATGAATGAGAAGATCTCATCCATTGATTTAGATTGATCTCCACCATTCATTTTTAGGTTTCCTAATTGAGGTCTAAGAGGGGCGCACAGGGTCTAAGGAGGGCACATTATTCATTGCTTGGTTTGCTCATTGTGAGAGGAGTACTTCTTGGATGGAGATGAGATCAGATTTGTGAGGAGAGTATAGCTAGGGCACTTGCTTTCATGGAGGGAGGCTTGCCTTGTATGCCTTAGTTTATTTACTGGAGGAGTTCTACTTACGAAGAGGGCGCATTGCCAAATTGGGGCGCATCAGCTGTAGGGAGACTTCTAGCCATCATATTGCAGTGAGATCAGTTGCAGAGTGTTTCCATTCAGCATAGCTTCATTGCTGTGGAGGGTTTTCTAGATCTGAGCTCACAATTCGTAGTTGGAGCAGATTCAGTGGTTCTGACAGTTTGCATGTGGGGCACACCATTCTGGGGCGCACTTGTTGGTTTTGAGCTTGTATATCAGCCCTGTTGGAGCTGCTATTGTATCAGGTTCTATCTTGTATTGTGTTTACTGTAACCCTTCATCTGCTTTCTTCATATATACACACATATCTCAAACTGGTTTTCCCTGGGGGAGGTTTATCCAGGGTCATGTTGACCAAAAATACTTGTGTTCACAAATGCATGATATTAGTTCTTAGATCTGTTCATATTCAGTAGTGAACGATGTAAAAGGTGTGATATGTTTATTTGAGTTGCATGTACTAATCTTCTGTGACAAAACGACATTCTAGAGCACCCAAATTGAGAACATAACCATAACAAATCAGCTTGAAAGTATGCAGACTGTTGGCCGTTATAAAACAACATAAAACTAACATAAAAGACAGTGAAACTTAGAGCCTTTCTGTGGTCAAAGACAAACCTAGAAGGCAGGTTGATAGGACCTGGAATTTTTACAAGAAGCCTTATAACGAACTTGCCCAAATGGATACCATCACCCCCTTGCGAATTTAGCCACTCTTCAAGCTTGTCAATATATAACCCAAAAAGGGTAGGAGACAGTGAGCAACCTTGCTTGACCTCGATATTGCCTCTAAAACTTTTAGAAATGCTTGCTGAAGTTCTAATTTTGACTTTCACCTCTTCATACATCCTATGCACAGCTACTCTCAAATGCCTGGGAACCCTGAGTTCCTCCATCCTGCTCCAAAGCTTATCCCTAGGAATCATGTCAAAGGCTTTTCTGAAATCAACAAAGTAACAAAAAACTTATTCATTTTTTTCCCAAGCTTTTTCAATGATGTGCCTTAAAGTTATGCAATGATCAACTGTGGAATGTTTAGGTCTAAAACCTGCTTGCCCTTTAGCACGTTTATCTCTTTCTTCTGCCCACTCGCTGATTTTCTTTTCTAACATGCTTCCAAATAACTTTGCAAACAAGGGGTTTATCATTATGGTTCTATAATTGGAGGGATTATTGACGTCACCACTCTTGAAAAGAGGTATTGCCATACTAGTTGTTCAATCTTTGGGGAACCCCTACTGTATGATGATGTTGAAATTTTTTGTGATGCGAGGTGAAAGAATTTTTAAGCCCCACTTTAGATACTCTGCTTGGAGTTCATCTATGTCTTTTGTTTTTCTAGCACCCAACCTCTTGATACCCATCTCTACCTCTTGCACCGTGAAGAGTTTTGTATGTATGTTGACCAAGGGAGGAGGGTCAACCTTGGGATCCTGCTCATAAAGTTGTCTTGCATAGTCGAACCATTTAGAAGTTGTAATGTTGTTTTCAGTTTGCACCTTTTTCAGTTGGAGCTCCTTCCAAAACAATTTGGGGTTATTTTTCCCAAGGAATATTAGTTCTTCTCTCCTCGAAACCATGAAATCAACCTTTTTCTTTCTTACTATCTGCTGGTAAGCTTCGAGCTTTATGTTATCCTTGTCTGATTCCTTCCACCTTCTCCTTGCCTTTTTGCATTCCTCGTCAAACCAAGCATTAACCGGAAAATAATTTGTTTCATACTTCTTAATTTTTGCTCTTTTGCACTCAGCAAGTGCGCTTTGAATTAAATGTGTTAATCTGTGACTGCGAAGGCCATGAAATGAGATTTTCTCCTTCTTGAAGAGCCTCTCTAATGTTTTTTTGAAGGTATTACAATTCTCTAGAGTCAAAAGAATTTTACCATTTGGGGGATTTTGTTGAACACACTGAGTTTTTGACCCTAATTGCTTCTTTTCGTTCCAAGAGAAACTTAAATAAATTGGCTTGTGGTCTGATTTTAAGTCCCAAATTTGATCTCCAATCAACACTTCCTCCATTTTCCCACACAAATTATGTGAGCAAATTGCATAATCTACTACACTTGCTCCGTTGTAAGTATTGCAAGTGAAATTACCGGACTTTTCCCATCTAGTCATACCGTTCCAAATGACTAAATCGAAAGCTCCACATAGCGTAAGCAATTGTTCTCCAAAGAAATTGCAGCCTTTATCCTCTGAAATTCATTCCCACTGATGATTACTCTCTTCTGTAAGCCAAATAGGGTCACCATCATTTTTGCAACAAAGAATGCTAGCTTGTTCACCTGTAGTTCTAGCATTGAAATCCCCCACTATAAGGACTTCACCTAGCTGAGAATATATTGCAATATCTGTTTTTAAGGCTGCAAAGGGATCTTTATGGTCAAGCCCTCTACTTTTGTAGATTTTTGAAACTTGCAGCGCAAAATAGCATGCTGCAATTCTGATGTGATTTCCATTTTCCAATATTTTAAGCCAGACAAATTGCTTATTTGGGTCTTCTTTTTCTAGCTAAATGAAATGACCTTATTTTTCTCTTACTAATACCATGATACACCCGTGCCCTTTGCCATTCCCTGTTGCCTTGTTCCACACTGCTATCTTCCAATACCCTTCAAACAAAGGTGTTTTGCACCCTTTATGCTCATGTGTTTCTATGAGGCAAATTATCTCTCTATCTTTCTCAATAGGCCCTAACCCAGGTCCTCGTCTCCATGGGTAACCCTTGTAGTTCCAACAAACTAATCTTAAGGAAACCTGGGTACGATTTGATTGTTATTTGTTTTGGCATGCAAGACTCACTATTGAGTCTTTGTCCTTGCTTGTCCATACTGACCTTGCTTCCTCATTTCTTGCTGAAGAGTTTGGTGCCTCTTCTTTGTTATTGTCTTGCTGCCTTGTTTTGGAAGGAGGTCCAAATTGCGCTATCACAGCTTTACCTTTATAAATCCATGCTCTTTTTCCCTCATCTCTTGCTGCCCTAACTTTTGTCATCTCATCCCTCCTTTTCTCTTGTTGTCTTACAGTTAAGTCTTCTTCTAGAAAAAACCATGAACCCCTCAAGAACTGCTTCCTGCTTAGAATGATATCTTTATCGCGCAAGTTGGGCATGATGACTTTTATGGGCCTGGCTCTCTCACCGTTAGGCTTACCTACTCTCCATGCTTGACATATTTTTCCTTGCCATTGGAGCTTGTCTTTCAAGAAGTCTCTTGTGAGGTCAAGAGTACATTCATTTTTCCCATAATCTTTCACCCCCTTGATAATTATGTTTGTTGCTCTATCCTGTCTTTCTTTGCTTTCTCCATCTTGCATGTTGTCAATCTAAATGTTTATTTCTCCTTCCCTCTTAGCAGGATTGCTAATAATTTGAGCCCAGGTTTTGGAGAGTTTTGTGGAATCTCCTTTCCTCTCTTCTCTTGATGTCTCTTCATTGTTGTCTATTTTGGTAACTACTTTCCCCTTATCCTGGGATGGCTTCGCATTCGTCACCTCTATATTCTCCACTGCAATTTTCTTCATGTTTTGCACTTCCACTTTCATGCGTTGCTATTCTGTTTTCCCCATTCGGATAGCTTCCTATAGCAATGACACTTGCTCCTTCAGAACTTTATTGCTTTCTGCTAAAGCTTGGTTTTCGACTATTGTTCTATGGATTGTACAATCTCTTTCCAACTCTTTAGCTTCTACTACTTCCAACCTCTCTTTTACCTTTAATAGTTCTTTCACATAAAGATCAGATGACCAAGTAAGAGGTTTGGATGTGGGACTATATAAGGCATAATCATCAATGACTTTTCCTTTTCCTCTGGACTTGTTGCCGCGTACTTGCAAAGAGGACTTGTTTGAATGTTGTTTCTTGCAAAGGACCCAAGTACTTTTCCTTTGAGACCTTTTTTTCCTTGTCTGCTCCCATTTCAGACGAGCTAGTCTTTGTTTTAAAATGCCTCGGCACTGTTTGGCATTAACCCAGACCCACTTTCCAATTTTGGCTGATGAGACAATTTTCACTTGCCCTATATCATTTGTTTCCATGAGTTCTAAAGTTTCTTGTCCCATTGTCATGATGATATTAAGGGAAATCAAAGTCTCTGCCCAAAACTGACCCTCTTTTTTATGCTTAACCCTTCACTATCTGTTGGTCTGACCACTGAAAACTTGTTGCTCTGCCCACTGTCCCTGTTAGACCATTGTCCCTATCCTTTGTTAGCCCACTGTCCCAGCCCACTGTCCCTCAAGATGAGCCCACTGTCTCTGTCCCTTGTCTTTGCCCCTGTCCCTGGATCTCTGCTACTGCCTTTAAAACAACACGCATTTGCTTCTTGTTATTAAGAGCTTTCTCCAAACAATTTGCATACATTCTTGAAAACACATGATGTTGTTGCCGAATAGGAGAAAACAAATTCCATTGTGCACTTTGAAGGTTCTGGGCAAACTCCTCCGCCTCTATATTTGAGTCACTCCGACACACATTTCTTGTAGGCTGAGATGCAACGTAATTCCCTTCAAAACTCCTGCAGTTACCGAAGATTCATCTATAGTCACATCTCTAAAGCTTCTCTGTCTTTGTTGTAGCCTTGACTTTTCCTCTTCACTAGCCCACCTGTTATGCTGCACTCCACTTGAGTCACTCCCCCAAATATGTTCTGTGTTCTAAGATATGTGGATTACTGCGCTACTTTCATCCTGGAAAATCGTCAAATCAGAGTCCTCATTGAATTGGTATACTCTGGGTGGATTTGAAATTCCAGCCAACGCTGCGAAGCATTGTTTCACTCAGCCTATAAAATGACCATGCCCAAATAAAACGACAAACGAAACAATTCTCAACAGCCAACACTCGTCCAACCACAAAATGCAAAACAATTCCATAAGGATTTCCCCTTTCGATGCAACCTTAAACCATTTCTGAGCAAAAGCCAGGGATTATGCCATACCAGGGAAGAACCAGCAACCTTAGTGTTTTACCAGTAGAATTTCCACATGCCAGTTTTTGACCTTAGATTCAGTCATTCGCCTTAAAATTGGCACCATAATACAGTCCAAAATGCAACGAATTCACCTGTGACCTCCATTATTGTGATCCCCGCTTTTACATGAATTCTGGGGGGCTATGCGGGGATTCGTGTCAGGAACGATCGAAATCCCCATGTCTGGAGCACACATCCAATATTTCTTGTTGGTCTGATTTCCTAAAAGCTAATTCGTTGGATATCTGTTTCCCTCTGAAAGTGTTTGGCCCTTGCACAACTTATAACCTTTATTATAATATAAACATTTAAAAATGGCATATCAGTTTTAGCCTAAAATTAACATAAATACTAACAACTAAAGCAATGAAAATAAGACTTCACTTAGACTAGAAAACTAACCACAAATTTAAGATAATGATCTCTTCTTTCTTCAATTACAGGTTACAGATTAAGAGTCACAACACAAACTAGACATGTAAATATACCAATCCATTGACTAATGCATTTTCAGAAAACAAATTATAGGGTGGAAAATATAACAATAAACCAATGTTTTAAAACTTGGACTCTGACTCAGAATTGGTTGAGGGTCAACTCGAATTCAGCCAGGACTTGGACTGGTTTGAATTTAATGACTCGGTTTGACTAAAAAATGCATAAAATATTAAAATTTTAATGAATTTTTTTTTTTAAGATTCCAAACCATTAGAGACAAAATATGTAAAGTATGTTCATGTATATACCATGTAAGAGTGAATACATTTGAAACAAAATACATAATCAACAAGGCTCTAAATGGCCTCTAGAGTCCAAAAAACAACATGCTACAAGCTACCAGTCTACTACATATCACTGATGAACATGATCAATCATCAAACTCATCACCACTGTTGGAAATGGGATCCTCAACACCAATCTCTAGCTCTAAGCCCCTCAGACTCCTCAGAGACATCTGCAACTACAGTAGTAGTACTAGTAGAAGCACAAGCTACACAGCTACATTGGTAGTGCCACTGCCTGCCATGTCTGGATCTATGCCTACATCCCCGACAACTCCTCCAAGCTTGATGATGGGTTGTAGCCTCCTCACTTAGACACCAAATCCACTGTAGTTAGCACATGAGGATTGCCAAACAAGCTCCAAGCTCACTCTAAATCACAATGTTCAATGCTGCTCCAAATGCTCACAAATGCTCAATGAGAGAGGTGTGAAGCAAATAGAGGTGGGGCAAAGTCTCTTTATAAACAGGTTTTAGGGTTGAGGGTGAGTGAAATTAGGTATTAGGTTTAATATTTAAGAAAATAAGACTTTTCTCTTAATCTGTGCACCACGGGATTTGACTGGTTAGCCAAGTTAGTATATGACTTGGCTGGTTCGGTACCAAACCAGTCCCCCAAACCATTTTGGAGACCAAGTGAGTTCAGCATGGGGTCAACTTGGTCAACTCGGTCGAGTCCAAATCCGAATTGACCAAGCTTTAAAACCTTGCAATAAACCCTCGTTGATAATGCAATAAATATCATCCCAACAAAAACCCATTGACACCAATCTTATTCGCAATTATCTACCCTTGATACAATACCCTGCATAAAATAGGAAGGAAAATAAATGGATGCGTCATGAATTGCAGTGAAATAATATCAACTTACAAAATGGCTGTCAATAGTGCTACTCAAGCATATCAAGCATTGTGATAGAGTGGGAAAACCTATAATTCTAGTCCAATAACATGCTAAATTGACCTTATCGGCTACAATTCTAGTCTAATAACATCCTAAAATAATTAAGATCAACAATGCATATTCCACAAGCACTAGAGAATGCAATCAATATCATTGTCTTTTGTTTTAAAGAGAAAAATGCATCTTATATTTCATTCATGCTCATGAAAGATAAATCGTAAAATAAAAAAATTACTTGGATGAAACAGAAGCATGAGTTCCCTTCATAACATAGGCAAGAAGAGCCAACATGTCTGTAGACAATACAATTATTTTCTAAAAATACCTATTTGATCATGATACTAAACGGCTAAATCTGATCTGTAAGCCTGCAATTCACTCAAATGTAACACAGTAGTATCGACATTAAACGTTGCCTGGCAATGCCTTTTCAACTGGAAGATGCTAGGCTTATGGTGTCCCATATGCTCTTTCCTGCTTGTCTGAAAATAATATTAGTCAATCTTGTGGGAAAGTTTTAACAGAATCTGTCATTCACTCGATCATGAGCATGTAGTGTACATGGGATAAGAATATTCAACAAAAGATTCTTTGCCCTTGATTTCTTAACCTACTAGTACATAGAATACCATACCTCCAAACAATTATACATGTAATCACTGAAAGAATATACAGGCCTTTGTACAAAAGAGGTCAATTATTACTCGCGTTGGTGGCTCTGATCCTGCTCAATGAAGTAGAGTGCATCTTCTTTTGTTATGACATCAACACGACTGACTCTGTTTTTGTGTGTTACACCATATATCTTATCTGCAACTTTTGCAAGCTCTGGCCTGAAAGTTGTTGTTATAAACTGTGTGGTTGCAGTGTCTGCCTGGCGCTTAATCATATCTTCAAAAAATCGTCAAGGAGAAAATTCACAAGATTTTCAACCAAAATCATGTAATGAAGAACTACTATTGTTTTCCTTTTACAAAGAAAGCAAATACTTGACTTCATATCTGGCAAGTGCAATGGACAAAAATTATATACCACTATCAAGTGTGTGAATGCATGCACAAAACAGGATACTACCAACAGCAGTTCTGTACTGGGGATCAAGTGCTGCATCTATTTCATCAAAAAGATAAAACGGAGCAGGATCACAGCGCTGGATTGCAAAGATCAGTGTCAATGCTACAACCGTTTTCTGGCCACCAGAGAGTTGCTTCATTGATTGTGTCTCACCTTGCCCCGTAAATGAAACCTTCAGAGGTTCAAGTTTTTGAGAAAACAGACATATTAAACAAGTTAAAAGAATGACAAATATCAGTGACCCAATTGCATGTTCTTCTTAGGTAGGCAGTAACCTTACCCTCACTTTAACACCAATGTACTTCTCTACCCTTGCATCAGGCTCTGAATCTCGATATCCATCATCATCGTGATCATCATCATCAACCTCACCAGCCTGCAAAAGGCAATAAATGCTCAAAATGCTTGCATTAAACTATTAAAATCCTAGAAGAAAATATCGGCATTGGCAAAAAATCGGCAAGGGTCCTGACAACATCGCCTCGGAAAAAATTGGAAAACCTCGGCAAACATTAAAAAATACATAATTTATTCATTTTTTTCAAAATTTTAAACATTTTTCAATAAATAAAGCAACAACATCATATAAACACATAGGCACATAAATATGGAGAAAGAACTGATATATATGATATAGTGGATGCCAAATAAAAACCGATACATCAAAGTCATCACTGAAAGTCTGAAACCAATACAAAATGACATCAATGATCACATATATAAATGTATATGTCCCAAAACTAGCAACTAGCTATATGATATCAAATTATCAATGCCCACTCCCCCTTTTATGGGAAACAATCAGGGGCTGTTTGCCAAGCCTTGAACCAAAGGCAGAAGGTCTTGGTCGGGCATCAACGCTGGATGGAGGACTAGCTACTCCAATATGGTAGAAAGGGGTGTTCCACTTTCAACTAGCTCATCATGTGTAGAAAGTGGTGTGGATGAATTCACTACCCTACCTTTGCACACCTCAAATATGCTTGATGGCCTCCACAAACCTCTTCCCTTGCTGCTCCACACAAAATGCAAAACACAATGAGCCAAAAAAAAACAAATTAGGATTTTTATCCCACGGCCTGGACAAACATGGCGATTTTTTCCAATTTTTGGCAATTTTTTCAAAAAATCACGATTTTTTCAAACTTCAAAAAATCGGGGCAGCGAAAAAATCGCGATTTTGGTGCTTTTTGCCAATTAATCGGCGATTTTTTCTACTAGGATTAAAATGCCCCTATTGTCAATAAAATCCAAGCGTTAGAAGGATGAGTCAAAGTTATCAGAACCTGGACCAGCCAGGGTCAGACAAGGACTGAACCTGAACTGGCTGGCGAACCGGGTTTTTTGAACCAGTCTATTAAAAAAATATTCAAAATTGGATAACAAATCTATATTCACATACATCAATATAAATCCAAACCAAATCAAGTCTTGACACCATATCCAAATGCTCACAAATGCTCAATGAGAGAGGTGTGCGGGAATAAAGGGTGGGTGTCATATATCTTTGTTTTAAGATTTGGAAAGGAGGGGTGGGGTTGCTTTCTTTTCCCTTATTTTTCATTCCCCCCAACCAGAACCACTGCTGGTACCACAGATCAGTTCATAATGGGAACCGGTCTGAACTGGCCAGTTCAGACCCCCAGTTCAGAGGCTCAAGGTTCTGGACTGGTCCAGCCAGTTCTGATAACACTGGGATGCGTGTTTGATTTGTGGTACAGTTCCTTGAGCATATTTGTCCAAAAGTAGTAAATCCTAAAATCATCATCCATGGTATGTATATGGAGTCAAAAAGTTTGCACACACCCAGAATACACCCTACCCACACTAAACTATATGAAATGCATACATATATAATACAAGACACAATCAGTGGATCGTTTCAACACAGACATGTGAAGATATAGACACCACAATATTTTGATTCATACATAGACACCACAATCTGTCGATATCCACTTTGGTGGCATGTATAAATTCAAAGATCATTGGAATCCAAAAAAAGATGCTGAGATAACAATCAAGTTATCCTGTCAAAAATCTATTTTTGCAAACAAGAGAAAAACTTATGTACCTTCTTTTTCTTCATCATTACAAGAGAACCATGGCCACCTTGTACAAGCTCTGCAAATGCTTCCCTAAAGTTCTTTGCCACACCTTTAAATGTCCTCTCGATAGATTCATCCTTACGTTGATCCAAGACTGAAATTAATTCTCTGATTTTCTGTTATAATTCACAAGTCAATCTACTGCAAAGATAACCATCTGGCTTTGATCTTCTGGCTTGTTTAAATAATATTATATATCTATGAACATATGCAAGAATAAATCTCATCTCTAACTGATAATCATCAATTGAAGGAAGGAAACAAGTAAAACTAGCATGAACAAACTATCATACCTCATCACCAGCATCAAGTTCTGCTTGTCTTTTATGTAACTCCTCTCTTTGTTCTGTAAAATTGACATATTGATCCAATGCTTTCTTGTTGACATGACTGAACTTTTTAAGCTGCTCATTGCATTTGTGAAGCATTTTGTGCAATTCTTTGAGATTCTTGCGCTTGTATCTGCTTATCAAATCCAAAGTAAAAAACAGCATTTAGATTTGGGTAAAAAGGAAGGAGGACATGGAAACAAGAATGGCAAGGACTTAACAATAAATAAAGAAAACAACATACAAATGGATGCAATGTTGAGATTTGGGTACCTTGGAAAGTGGTCCCCATGTGCTTATGAGTCTCTAAGCACAAAGGGGGAAGACTATTACCCTTGTACTTTACTTTATGATTCTAATTTCACTTTGACTTGGGAGTTTTAAGTCAAAAGTGAAACATGTCACTTAAGTCATAAAGTGACAATTAATTCACAATGTGGGTGAATTAATAGACATAAAACAACTAAGGAAAGTGGGTTTCCTTAGTGAGATTTTGGGATGAGATCTCACCCATTGATTAGACTTGGCTAGATCTAATCTAGGCCATTGATCTTTTAGAGTTGGCATGAGGAGGCTAAAGAGAGGGTAAAGGCATTTTAGAGACTCATTCTTCACTTGAGAGTTTTGGAGATGAGAAGGAAGGCGCATTTCTTGAGGAGGAGGAGGGTGCACTTCATGAGGGTTTGAGTAAAACCCTTGAGAGCTTGAGGAGAGGCTCTTGGTAGCTTGGAGCTTGCATGAAGAGGTTATCTATGGAGTCTTAGCTTTCCTTTCTTGGTCAGGAGCATTTTGATGGAGGAGGGGCGCATCTGAGAGAGGAGGGCGCACTTGATTTCTTCAGTTGCTCATTGGGAGAGGAGGACTTGTCAGATCAAGATGAGGTCTGATGCATGAGGAGGCTAGAGGGAGGGCGCATGCTTTCATGGTGAGAGATATCCAGCTTTAGACTCAGTTTATTTATGGTGATCATTTCTGCTTGGGGGAGGGCGCATGAGTTGAGAGGACTGGTAGCTACCTGGTAGCAGATTTGCTTGGAGGATTCGAGCTCTGACAGTTTCTATGGAGAGGCAGCACAGGAGAGGACATTCCTGTAGAGGGATTTCTTCATTGGGTTACTGATGAGCTAGGTCGCTTCATTTCAGTGCAGAGGGCAACAAAGGGAGAGGGCGCACCACAATTTGGGCACTTCTTTCTCTGGTTCTTATGGCAAGGCTCGTGAGGAGCTTGCTATGTATACAGGTTCCATTGTATTTCATTACTTGTTGTATCTCTTGCTTTGATCATCATTATATAGACATATATCCCAAATTGGTTTTCCCTGGGGGGGTTTTATCCAGGGTCATGTTGACCAAAAATACCTGTGTCAAATTTATGCATGTTTAGAAGTGTAGATCAACATTTTAAAGTTCAAGATCTAGAGGTAGTGTTGTGTGTTTTAAGTTATATTGCATGTGCTAACAATGAGATAAGAAAACACTTGCAAGGGCACCTTAAAAGAGCACTTAACCTATAAAACATTGAGCAGAAAGTGGGATGACTGTTTTCTGTCCTAAAACAGCAAAAGAAGACAACCATACAGTTGAAACTTAGAGCCATACTAAGGTCAAGGACAGACCTTAGATGGCAGCCTCATAGGACCTCAGATATTTCTACATGCAAAACCAAAGGCATAAACTTAACACATTTAATATTTCTAAGCTTCTTATCATACTGTGACACAGTTAAAGCTGATTTATTAGAATGACAGACAGAGGAGTAACAATGTGATGCCAAAACATTTCAATTCTCGCCTCAGAAATATTTCAGTCTTGTCCATCTATTTCTGTCATTAAATGGGAAGGCATATATTGGTTCACAAGAACCATTTACAGTTAGTTAATGAAAAGATTCCTATTATCATGGGTTGATTTCATTCTAATTACAAATCTGAAATTTACTTTTTAATTCCATAAATCAGATTTAGTAATTGGACAAGCCAAGTAATTCCTTAGATTGTATTCATTAAAGCACAAACTCGGAATTATTTTTTAAGTTTTTATATACTTTCAACAAGTTGTGCTTTACTTCAAGTTTTTGCATCTCTCATTGTTTATCTTTCACTTGAAGTTCTTTCTTTTAAGTATAATTTGGGTTTATTACAAGTTGCACATTTTATTTACCAAATTATTGCTTAAAATAAGTTTACCTCTTTAAAGGTTTTCATCATTACCTTGGGTTGCTTATTAATATCTTGCAAATCTGGTATCTATTCTTTCACATCATTAATTTGGATTTGTAACTTATCTCTTTGAGCTTAACATAATATTACTCAGAGATCGAGCAAGTGGTTTTCACTACGAGGGTTCAAATCTGGAAATTTGCCTTCAACACATACAATAAAACAGATTTGAGTATAATGCACATAATTCTTCATTGTCTTATGCATCTAAGTGGATTCATATGATATATGCTCACTTCAATAAGGATTGATCATTTTAAAGCATTATATCATTTAGTAATTTGATCTTTATCTTTCATGTGTTACATCTTTGTTGGATTCATATATTTTCATTATTTGAGTAAATATTTGCATTTCTTAGTCTTATCATAGTTAAAATTCACTTCGGCTCTCCTAGTAATCAATTGTATATCAAAGGGATAACACCCTTGGCCTCTTGAAAGCTGGCCAAAAGAGAAGGGGAGGTTGTATTGAGGTGACAATGGTACAACTCCAATCCGTTACCCCAAGGCGGCATCCATGGATTGGGCTTTTCCACTTAGATGCTAGTTTAGACAATAAAAGATACCTTGTGGAGAAGGTGGTTGCATCACCTATAGAACCCAAAGATCTCGTAGACAATAACAATAAAGAAGTAAATGTGAACCAAACTTGTTGGATTCAATGAAGGATCACCTAATACCTCATATCATTGAGAAAAAGTCTGCCAAAGATAATGTAAGATGCCCCGGTAACCCTATACCAGAGTGTGAATGTATCCAGGAAGATGCTCCTGTGGAACAAGCTCACCACTACCTGCATGAGCAAAACAGATACAGTAGCAAGCTATCTCATAAAAATAGCAGAGTTCAGAGATCAGATTGTTGTAGTTGGGGACACAATTGAAGATAATGAGCTAGATTGAATTTCTTTGAATGGATTTCTAAGAAACGGGACATGTCCAAATAGGAGCCCATGTCTGTATCCCATGTATCAGACATAGACACATGTCAAACACATGCCCTAGATGTGTCCTATTTGTTCGACTCTAAAAAACATTTTTCATTGCTATTTTCTCACTTTCAGTTGTACAGAAAGAGCTCTCTCGATTTCTCATTGTGCAGCTGAAAGATAAAATCAAGATTTGAAGGGATTCCAAGTATTTTGTAGATGTTCTAGTTTCTAAGAAAAATGGATCTTTATGTCTATATTTCATTTTTTTTATTTGTAATTTGTAATTCTCTCTCTCTCTCTCTCTCTCTCTCTCTCTCTCTCTCTATATATATATATATATATATATATATAACGTGTCCCCAGTGTCTTATTTTCGGGGTCAACGTGTCCAGTGTTGGATAATTGTATTTTCATGTCCTCATGCCATGTGATTTAGATGGCTTTAGTCCATTGAGGCACAACTTTGTCCAATTTATTTGTGGTTAGGAGAAGTTACCTGACTTCAAAATTGTGGGATGCTTTTATGGGAGAGGAGATGAGACTACAACAAGTCTCAACCAATTACAAGGACAATGATGATGTACTAGACCTAGCCTTCATTGGAAAGGTGAGGAGAGGAGGTAGGAAAGGAGGACCGAGGAGGGGTCAAAACAGCAAGGATGAAGAATCAGATTCTTGATGTCAGGGGAAGAAGCACTTGAATCATATTTAGTGCTTCACGCACAACAAGCATGGTCACTAAGCTTCGCAGTGTCTTGAGAGGAAGAAAGGGAAGGGCAAGCAATAGTAGAAGCAATACTTTGCAGGAAATGCAGAAGCTTAAGGTGTGAATTGAAGAAATTCGAGGCTCCTTTAGGCTGTAAACTCAGATCTGAAATACCACTGTTTTAGGACAGTTTATTTGACACACACAGGTCTGTTCTTGCTGCTGTTTGAGGCTGCTAACAGGTCTGTTTTAAAGCTGAGTTTAAGACTGCCTTTAGGACAGGTTTGAAGCTCTTTTAACTCTACTGTAGAAAGGTTAGTTGGAGGATAAACTTTCTGTCCATTAACTTCTTTCACACAGCCATTAAAACTTGAAACACACCTCTAGATCTTTACACTTAAATGCTGATAAGGAAACATGCAAACAACAAAAAATTTAACAAGTATTTTTGGTCAACATGACCCTGGAAAAACCCCCATGGGGAAAACCAGTTGAAGAGGAAATTTAGTATGGAGCTCTTAGAGAAATAGTACAGCAAAGAACACACAAGAGGAGCCTGATTACAAAAGCCAACTCCTCTCAAGCCTGGCATGCAAGTCCTCCTTGAAGTACGCACCCTTTCTCTTGGGGATTTGTGCCCTTCCCTTTGCTGCTACCTGTCTTGAAGTCTGCACCCTCTTTGGTGCTGCCCTTGCACCCTTATCTGTTCCTCAAGCAAGTGCACCCCTTAACTCTTGGTGCGCCCTTTCTCTTTGCACAAACAAGTGCGCCCCTTCACCTATGGTGCGCCCTCTCTCCAAGCTTGTGCGCCTCCCTTCAATGGTGCACCCTTCTCCTTCTCTTCTTCTCCAATACCCTTTTCTCCTCTTCCTCTCTTCACTCTAACTCTCAAGTGCTGAATGAATGCCTTTTCCCTCCTTTAGCCTCATCCTTAGGCTAACCTAGAAACCAATGGCTAGGATTAGATCTTGGCCAACCAAGATCAAGGGTGGAGATTTGATCTCCCCCTTTACTTAAGTTTCCTAAGTCATTTTAAGTTATAAAGTCACTTTATGACTTAATGAGCTCATAAAGTCACTTTGACTTTATAACATAAAGTAAAGTGAGTGATGGTCACTTTTCCCCCCTTTAGTGTTAGACACTCAATAACACTAGGGGACCACTTCCCAAGGTACCAAAACTCAACATGAATGAATTAACTGCCAAGCTTGATAGTACCGTCACCATGGTGTTGTGTCTTTCCATGAACACAATTTCAGGGGTTGGATGGTATGCGGACAATGGAGCTTCTAGAAATATGACCAAAAGATCTTCAGCAAGTTTTAGGAACCTTGGGAGGACTGCATATGGAGTTGGGTGATGATGGTACATATCCTATGAAGGGATTGGGCTCCATATCTTTCTAGATGTCTTTAGGTGATGTTCTTGCGCTATATTTTGTCTTATATGTTCCCAAGGTAATGAAGAGTCTTCTTTAAGTTTCTTACATGACAGATTTGCAATGTTGGGTTGAGTTTGATGGTCAACAAGTCACTATTAGAGACAACGACCATGGACTTGGTCAAGTTTTGGACAGAGGAGTGCAAGAAGGTGGCCTTTACTGACTACTCAGATCCAATTGAGGAGGTATGGCAGGGAGCCATGGAGTGTGCCTCTAGCCTTGAGGAGACAGTTATAGAACCAACTATAGAATCAATGATTGATTCCTTGATTACACTGATGGGAGTATGATATAGTACTAGGATAAGGTTATTGCAAAAGGATTCTCTCAGCAAGTGGGAGCAGACCTTGATGAGACTTTTACTCTAGTTGTTGGAGGATCCTCCCAAGAAGAGGGAGTTGCCCTGGATGGATTGATGCATGCATCACCAGTTTTAGATTTCAATGTCAATGACTTTGTACTCATTTTTTTTATTGTTTGAGTTTCGTGCAGATTTCAATTCGTTATTTGATAGATCCACTTCTCTTGGCCCTGTATACAAATGAATTCATTATTGCAGGAAATATGGAACAGTTCATGATGTGGTGTGAGAAGATTCTGACTATTTAAGATGGCGTGAAGGACAAAGAAGGTTGGCAAGTTATTGATGAAGTGTTCCTTGTACATAAGGTTTTCACCTTGAAGATTCTGAAGAAAGCTCAGAGTATAGAAAGAAGCAATGACCTTGATTCATATCTCTTCAGTTTCGTTTATGGTCAACTGTTTGACAAAGCCCCTAGTAGAGCAGAGAATCCAAATATAGAGAGAGCATCTTGTGTTTAGCATAGAACACTTTCCTAGGTAAGAGGGAGTGTTAGTTTTTGGTACCTTGGAAAGTGTGTCCAAGTCCTAGGTGCACATGTGGTAGAAGAAGGCATAGTTGCAAGTACAAACAGAGAAGAATTCAGCAAAGGAGGTGGTAGAACATGTTTGTACTACATAAGAAGGTACAACTAGTATTGTAGGTCCATATAGGCACATGTGGTAATAGAGGTAGTCTTAGTAGATTGGTACAGCATTGACTTTCATGCAGCATAATGGTCTGGAGATGAGGGAAAAACAGTAGAATAGACTAGGATGGACAACATCCTTATTTGTAGGCTTCTAGCAGCAAGGGTGCATGTATGCACCAACTATTGATCGGATAGGACAAGGTTATCCTTAGAGTCCAATTTAGGAATAAGCGTTGATCCCTAGGAGATAAGGCATTGTTGTGTGGCTTTACTATGCTTTAAAGGTGCAACTGACTTGGGGATAGAGGAACATGGATGCTACATGTTGAATACTCTAACTCAAGGCATCTTAGATTAGGATTAGGTTATTTAGGTAAGGTGCATGCAAGTTAAGGCATACATCTCCAGTGGGAACGTTGTTGTCCATGTGTCCAGATTCACTGTGCCTATTTTTTCCTAGTCTATAAAGGAGAAGGCATTCAGTTCAACAGCAAGCAGCTAACTAGTTTTTTGTTTTTTCTGTAGAAAATTTCAGTGGAATTAATAATAAAGCAGTAACAGGTTTTGACAGTCCATCTACTTAGTTTCTGTTTTTTTCTTTTAGTAGTGATTTAGAAAGTAAGCTGTAATTCTGTTTTTTCCTGTTTAATAACAGAGATGTGATTTAGGACAGACCTGTGAGTTTCGGTTATACTTTTTCTGCAGTATGTGTTTGTAGACTTTAGCATTATTAGAACAATGGTTTTGAGTGGATTTCAGGTTTTACCTATCTAGTGATCAAATATTTCTTTTAGTGAAAAGTCTGCTTAACCATGGTTTAGAAAATCTAACACTTCCTATGTGCCTTCCAGTGAATGCTTTGTCTAGACCTTCACTCTCATTCTTCTTTGATCTTTTCTTCTCGGATTAGCAAGCCTAAGACATCTTCTAAAGTTAGAGTTTCCCTTCAAGAAGATATGCAACACGATGTGATGAAATTCTCATACAAACCAGGCAAGATATTGAACAAAATAGTAATCCATTATGTGCCTTTAATTTCAGTGTTTATTGTCAATAACTCGTTCAATTCTTGCAATTTATGGAAATGTTCTGTTACAAAATCAGATTCAATCATCTTCAAATTTGTTAATTTGTTTTGCAAAAATAAAATTCCAAGTTCATTAGAGGTTTCATACAATGTTTTTAATTTCTTTCATACTTCAATTACAGTGCTAGGACCTCTAATATGAGGAAGAATGTCATCCTCAAAACCAAAAGTGAGAAGCAGTACAACATTTTTATTTTTCTTGTAATCATCTAGGATCTGGTTTTGAATTACTGCAGTGACCAACTCCAAAAGATCATAATAGCAAAAGGATTTGCTCCAATTTCCCCATTCAATTTGTGAGAATCAAGCATCATAAAATTGTTGATATTGGTCATATATGATTATACTTTCGAAAATCAGCTTATAACTCCCAAATAAAATCACCTTATTACACCAAAAAAAAATCTCCTTGCATCTCCAATAGAAAATGCAAACACAAACTCAAAGGCTAAAGCTGTACAATGCAAACATTTAACATATACTGATTGATTATAGGTGGGTGGTCAAGATGGTTCTAGGTGTTCTAAATATTGATTATCATCTGAGATATCCCTTTCGTCCTTGAGTAGGCTTGCATTTGTATTAATCCTATAAAAATCTTGCTTTGTCATTCGCTACATGTGGAGAATAAATCTCTAGCCTCATTTTTTTGGCTTGATTTTCCCAAAAAAAGGATTGTATGGGCTCTCCTAGACTACCATAACTCAACTGCGATAAGCTGAATGTTTCAGCACTTCTACAACACCATACATTCAAATGAAATTCTATCATTAAATTTTTTATGAAAGCCAAACCAGCACATTTATTTGAATTTTGAACAAGCATTATAAGAAACTGGAATTCAAGGTTGGAAGGAATCAAATCTTCCGAGCCAAAAAACACATACATCCAAGATTAATGAGTGAATGAGTAACAGATCTGTCCATGTGGGATTACCTGTCTCAAACATGCAACTTCATCTCCACATTGTGGAATATACTGATTGCATTCTTCATCTTCAGCTACATTAACCAACACAGCTTCCTCATTACTTGCTTGCCTTTCTCCTTTTCCATTGGCATCCTTACATTATATAGCCAGTGCTTCACCTGTTTCTTACAGGTCTTACTCCATGCAACACCTCACAACTTAAACCCCCAGGTAATGAAGACTACAACCAATCAAACCCTCAAGCAGACCAGTGCCAACGTCTCTTGCCCAACATTTAAAAAGCTCGGAATTTATAAAGTACTCAATGTGCTCAAGGGAGGCCCAAGGCTGTTTATTTTAAAGTTTTAGGGTTAAGGTTTCCTTAGAGCCATTTTAGGGCTTGGAGGTTCAATTTCAAATTAATAAAAATTGGTTTGGGGGGCACAAAATGTGTGCTGGAGGCCTGAAACATTTCACAACTTGCTTGAAATGCTTCATGATTTTCAAGATGTGTTTCAAAATTTTCCAGAAATGCCCAAATCTCATTTCCCTTTTCTGAAATGGTGTTTCACATTTCCTGAAACTGCACTAAAACGTTTCAGACTTCAGTGCTGTGTCAAAGTTGAATCCCCTCCATCTCGGGATCTGAAACAGGGATCCACGTTTCACAACCCCCCTTGTGATTCTGGGATAAAGTTGAGGTGAATGTACCCGTGAATCACTCCTGTTAAAGGCAAGGCTTTTCCTTTTCTCTACTGTTAATTATATGAAATCAAAAAAAAATCGTCTACTTGGGATCAAGCAAAGGAGAGCCATTGGAAAATATGCATTGTTCAATTTGCACGAATTGAATGGCAGATACATCTACATGATTTAGAATGGGACAATGAATATAACTGGAATGTGAACCATTGATTATTAAATACACCAAAAAAATAGCTTACTTTTCAAATGCATCTGATGGCAAGGAACCCAATTCTCGAATTTTCTTCATGTAATCTTCTCGTTTTGCCTGAAGAAGGTTTCTCTTATTTAGAAGTTGTTCAAGGTCTTTTGCTTCATCTTGAAGCGTGCGTTCATAGTTGTCTTCCAATGCCTGACCAAGGAATAAAAGTGGATTATACTCCAGAAAAATTCTTAAAAACATACAGAAGCAATCACAAAATTTTGCGAGGCTTACCTTCAATTCATCTTTTGCATTCTTCATATCTCTCATTTGTTTCGTGTAATTTTGTATTTGTTCTGTAATTGCTGTACAAACAAAAAATATATAAGCAATTTGATAGCAGTCTTACTGGGCTATTTACAAGCAATGAAAAATTCAACAGAATATGCTTGCCTTTTAGCTGCTGGGTTGCTTCATCAACAGATGCCTTTGCATCTCTTAGCTCCTGCATTTTAAGTTCAAGCTCAGCTGACAAAGATTCTGAATCAGCAGATGCAAGCTGGGCTTCTAACTCTTGTTGTCGTCTGACAAGATTTGTCGATAGATTCGTCTCAAGTTCGCTCTTCCTTGTTTCAGTCTAGAGAAAACAAATGTAAATTTTATAAAATCATACTATATCATTGATTTGAGTTCAATTCTAAAGGTTTTAGCTACCATAAAACATTTTTCGTGAAGAACATGCCTCAATTCGATTTCTCTTGCACAAAATAAGTTTCTCTTTGAACTGTGTAATCTCAGGGTTTAATTGAGAAAGTAGAGCCTTCTCATCAGGAGTCAACTGATCAATGAGATCAGTACCCATTTCTGCGCGTTTCATCGCCATGCCTGCTCTAAGCTGATCAATTTGATTATGAGCATTTGCAAGCAACTTTTTCTGCAAAACCACAACAATTAGGAAATATAAATTGATATATAAAAAGATAAGGCAAATGTTCAGAGTTAATCCCCTTATATATGAAAAAACTCCAACCTAAGACTTGCTCATAACATTTATTATGACTACTCCAAAAATTATAAATGCATCATAACACAAATAAATAAAACAAAAAGGCAAAGTTGGATTCGATATTCATCAGGTACCTTCTTTTCAAGAGCCTTAGAAATAGACATCCGCTGCTTTGTGGCATTAGCAATATCATGCTTAAGTTGCTCCAACTCAGATTTATGATGACCCCGTTTTGCATCCGTCTTCTGCTGTTCACTAACAATAGTGGTGATCCTCTGGTCTATCTGTAAGACAAGTAAAGGAACATGCATATACTGCCCACTTCCCAGATATACAACTATTTGACAGTGTTTGAAATATTTGTATGGTCCAGCATATAATCCTTGTATCATCACAACTTATGTTGCAGGAAACATCTAGTATAGAGCCATACCAAGCGTGTTTCCATACGGAAAATAGGAAACGTGTGGTATGGCCTTGAAACGTGTTTCCAGCTGTATGAACATGTCCGACGTGTAGGAAACATGTTTCATATGTCCGGAAACACGTTTCCAATCCATACTAGAGTCCACATGATGCATTTCCAACATTAAATATGCCTATTTTGATTTGGTTTGACTCAGTTTTTGACTAGGTTTGACCAAAATAAGTTGCAATAATGGTAATGTTAAATTCTGAAATGTTTGCAATAATGATAAAAAGGAAAGATAAAGGAAATGTCAACTTTTACTTAAATTTTTGCAATCATGATAAAAAGGAAAGATAAAAGAAATGCCAACTTTTACTTAAATTTTTAACATTACCCTTAATTGTTTCAAGAAGTTTGAGAGTGGTTCCAACCTCATCGGACTTCATATAGAGAAAGTAGAATTTCATATCCCATTCAAAATTTCGCAGGCTTCACAGTTTTCAAGATTTTAGGATGGGCAGGATTGCAGCATTTTCATTGGATTCTATCATGTATGAGGGGATGAGATGGGCATTTAATCAAGAGCACCAAGCCCTTTATGTACCCCAATGTTGGTGGTGTTGATTGTTGAACTCCTCTGTCATGACCTTAGCAAAAATGCACACTTCACTCAAGCCAAAATCATTGATTAAGCATGTTAATCTTTTTCTACCATATTTTAAGGCTTGATTAGATAATTTCATCAAAAATGGGTGGTGTTGATTGATGTCCCTAGAGGATCAGGGTAGAGGAAAAGGCTAGACAAGAGGCAAAAGGTGATACTAATGATGAGGATCCTCATATAAGCAATTGTGGAACATTGCTTATCATTTATGTTTGTCATTTAACTGTTCTCACTCATTTATTCATAATGCTTTCTTTCAAAGTTTCAATACAATGTGCATTTACAAAATAGCACATCACACACGCGCACAAATTGTGTTTTCCCATTTCCAAATTTTTGAGGGGTCACATTTTCTCTGTGTTTCCGTTTCAGAAACGCGTACCCATTTCCCTGTATCATGCAACTTAGATCACAACACAAGATACAAAGCAAAAGTCCAAGTACATTTTTTAGTTGCTAGGACAAGAGTCCACATGAAACACAATCAATTTAATGGAAAACAGTGCTCATGAATGAGAAACATTACCCATATAAAAAAAAAATATGTGGGTAATGCTCATATAAGCAAGGACAATAATTTAAAAGCGAACAATTTATCTTTCCTTTGTTACACCATATATTGTATGGGTGTCTGAGGACCATTTCATGATACCCGTGTACTTTATATGTACTAGCTGCAAATCTGGGGACATTTTGTTATTAACATATTATTTTGGTCCTACCCTCATTATTTACCTGACCCTTGGGCAACCAAAAGGGGAAGGCAGCATTCTTACAAGATGACCTCAAAGTATCATTTTCATGATTTTTGCTCACTTCAGCTTATCAAATTTATTGGTCTTATTTTGTATAATTGGTGGAGGTTGCTTCAGTGGCATATTATGTGTATTCATCTTGTTGCAAGTACTACTCCATGTTTGATTATTGGTGGAGAAATCTCCTATCTCCTTATCTTGTGCTCATGGTGTTCTAGTCATAATTTTCTCTTCGTCATTTCATGTTGGGTTCAAGTCCTTTTCCTGGTTATGGTATCCTCTATCTTGGTGGTGTATTTCCCTAGTGGTTTGCTTAGATGTCTTTCCCCTTTCATTATCCATCAATCATTTGGCCTAGCTAACATCCATTATGTTATCACCTTTCAGTTTTAACTACACAAATTTCATATCACGCCCATATTCCACCATTTACCCACTCCTATAAGGCGCATGACCCATATTCATCTATTTTCATATAGTTTTCCTTCATTACTTAACTCTCATTTGGCATATTTCAATAAATCACCTCTTTCATGTGTGAATGTGCCAAAGTGGTTTGGAAAATTTTATTGTTGATTGATCAAACTCAAATATAAGGTTGAAGTGCTACATTATTGGGCTATATTGTTACTAGTTTGTAAACCTTAATTGAGGCCTCATTCCCTAAGATGCAATTTAAAAACTAAAAAAATAAAGGAAAAATGACTAGGCAATGCAACTTGTTGTGCAAGAGGAACACAACTTGAGGGTAACGCTCACCTTTGGCACACATCTTGAGGCAATTTACATTAAAAAAATAATTTTTAGAAAGTGGTTTCCCTCGTGTCAATTCGTTGAAGGTAATTTAGCCTTGTTCACACTCACACATGCCACTTTGTTGGAGCATTTAATTGATACAACAAATATGTTGAGGAGGTGGTTGAGCTTGCACACCTTCTGAGAGTTATTTATGTATGTGCCCCACCTTCATGCCCACTTCCACGTTATTTAATCATTTTTTTTAATTTCATCACTTTCTAAGAAAACTAACTTAGGTGGTGCGCTCCACTAGATGGTCAACTTTCAGCTTTGAATTAGCTTTGTTCACATCTTGTTTACAACTTGATGAAGGTATTTGACTTGGAACTTGAGCACCCTTACTATTTCAAGGAGATTTTTCACCTATTTTGAGATTTGCATGGAGTAGAGATCACATGGAAATTATTCTTTTATTCCATGGACTTGGTCTTTCACTATTTTGAGAGTGGCACACCTTCCTTTGTGGACCATTTGTTCTTTGGAGATGGATCATGTTTGACAAGGTTATTATTTCTCTTGTTGAGGGCTGAGGCCCATGATTGCTAATTTTAGGAGGTGGTTGCAACCACTTTGCACCACTGGCTAGGGTGCAGTTCCCTTGATCATTATTTTAGTATTTGTTGGAAATCTCTCTCCTAAGCATGCACCCTAGGTATTTTTACTCTCTCATGAAGGGGTTTTAATTATAATTTTAAAAACCGAAACCAAACATCGAACCGATCACCTATTAACTCAGACATCGAACCGGACCAGTTTGATTACAACAACTCGGTTCAATAAAAAAACATCAAATAATTAAATTTTAATGAAAAAAATTATTTTAAAGCTTTCAAACCATGATTCCAAACCATTAGAAACAAAATATGCAAAGTTTGCTCATCTATATACCATGTAAGGGTGTATATATCAAAATGGCACCAAGTGCAATACATATCAGCAAAAAAAAACATCATCGGTGAGGCTCTAAATGGCCTCTACAATCCATAAAAATGCAAAAACTACAATCTACTAATCTACTACATATTATTGATCAACATGATCAATCATCAAACTCATTGCCACTGCTAGGAATGGGATCATCATCAACCGCTATGCTAGCTACAAAATCATCCTCTAACTCAGAGACTTCAGGCTCCTCGTGGATATCTTCCACTATAGTAGCTAAAGTAGTAGCTCTAGCAAAAGCACAAATTACCCAAGTTGCACGAGTTGGCTGAGTTGCACAACTAGTGCTTGCATGTGCCATTCTTGGTGCTTCGCTTTCTCCAACTTCTCCTAGTGGAAATTAATCCAAACCCAAACCCAAGTCATCCATATCTCTATTAGGATCAAACTCTAATGGGTGAGACTCCTCTACCCATTCTGAAGTTGGATCAATATCATCCAACACAATGGGATCTGTATCAAGTCTTTTGTTTAGCAACTGGTTGCATCTTAGTCGGAGGTTGTACTGCACGAAGACGAGATCATTTAATCGCTTTTTGTTCCAAACGGTTTCTCTTCTTCGTGTGAATTCGCTAAAAGACAGACCAATTGCGCTCACATCCAGAAGCACGACAAGTTTGGCTTAGGACTCGAACTGCAAACTTTTGCAACTGAGGACATTGGCTACCAAATGACTCCCACCAATGTGCTGCAAAGACAAAGTTGAACAAATTAAATTATGACTTTGGATAGAAAATCAAGTATTTAAAGTTTAAAGTTTAAACAAGTGAACTTAAATAAACTTTGGAATTGCTTACCTGGTTGGTCCACATCTCTTGCGATCTTTGCCAGGTTTTTCCCAAAGGTACTCGTGGCTCTAGTGAAAGAACTAATCTGGAGATGTATCTCTGGATGCTCTGTCTCATCAGGGACCATACACTCCAAGCACTCGTACAATCCATCTTTGACCTCCCCACTAAGATCATCTCCTAACTGAGCTCTGTAATGATACCTCGGGTTTAGGAAATACCTAGTTGCATGTATGGGGCGATGGAGTTGATTGTTCCATCTGTTATCAATGATCTCCCAAATAATCCCATACTTAGCTACTATATCCTTGTAGGATGTCCTTATATGCTCCTTTGTCTAATCCATAGCCTCATACATATAACCCATGGCCAATGTTTCACCATCCACCAACCAGAACACCTTAACAAGAGGATCGACAATGTTCACAACCTCTGCTGCTTTTTTCCAAAAAGTATTTTCAAATACTCTTTTTTTATGTCTTTTCCATCTTCTTTGTGAGCCCACTGACATCCATTCCATTCATCACCGTTAAACATTTTTTTCAAATTATGTGCCTGAAAAATGAGAGATTGCAAAGTGAGGAAGTGAGTTGCAAATCTCGTGATGGCAGGTCTGACAAGCTCCTTGCCCCCAGTGTTTTTCCTCATTAGGTTCAATACCCATGGGTGGTTGTAGATGTATTTTGTGATACACTTGGCATGCTCTACAACGTTCTTGATCCAATCCTGTTTGCATATGACCTCAAGCATGAGGTCTATGCAATGTGCAACACATGGGGTCCAAAATATGGTCTTGTATTTGGCCTCTAACATCTTACCAGCAAGAACATAGTTAGAGGCATTATCTGTAATGAACTGAACAACATTTTCCACCCCCACTACCACAACTGTTGAATTTTCACTATGTTAGGCTCAAGCATGAGGTTTATTTCATTTAGCATGTACTTGAACCATAAACAAATGCAACTACACCATACACAAGTGTTGCAATAACCAAGATCACAAGAAGAATTAACATGCACAAAAACACAAGAAATATCATGGGAAACCTTTCTACTCAAGGGAGGAAGAAAACCCAACAATCCTTTGCTCTATTCTCAAGAGAAGATCCCCCAACCATAAAACCCTAATGCACACAAGAGGGTGCTTCTACAACCTTGAAACTAGCGCCCAAGAGACTAGCGCCCAAGAGAGGTGTGCCCTTCAGCCTTAAAGGTAGGTCTGAAATTTCCAAATGACAAGTGAAGTGTGTGTTTCCTCAATGGGGAAATCACCTTTATTTATACAAGACCAGACACAACAATAGGTGTGTCTATTGGCACAACAGGGCCGACCTCAACAACTCATAAATATAATTAATTATTACAATAAACCTTAATTATCTTTCACATATGGTGGGGCCGACTTGTACCCTTTACATCATAATTAGGGTTACAAGTAAATCTTACACTTAGACAATATAGCAAGGGATCCACACGCCCACTAGTGCTCAACCACTAGGGACAAGTCCACCTGTGCTCAGCGACAGGGACGTCATATTCAATAGATCTCTATCTCAATTGAGTCCACAGGAGAATCATTTGGAGTACCATCTCAAGCCTAACTCAACTGAGTCCACAAGAGTACAAAGGCAGGAGACAACATCGATTCAACTCTCACACAGAGGAGAAGGATACACCCATCACATGGGCACACCCAACACTGGGGCACAACTCTACTCGGTCCAGAGGAGAACGATACACCCCATCACATGGGCACACCCAACACTGGGCTCTCTCACAAGTTGACTCAACTCAGTCAAAGAGGAGAACGTATCCTAGAGAATGTCACACAACACTGCAATCATCAACACTCCCTCTCAACTAGGGAGGCATTCTGTTAAAATATTGTGTAACTGCAAAGAATATTCTTATCCCCTTTCGCGGATTGGTCAAACCCTAATTGTAATAGGCTAAATAAGAAGTCAACCCCAGTATATATTAAAGAGGCCCCAGAATATATTAAAGGTGGTTATAACCACCCAGAAGAAGAAGTCGGCCCTGCAAGTGAAGAGACACTTCCACACGTGCCAGAATTGTATAAATAAGAGAGGCCAGCACCTCATTTGAACACACACTCAGCTCACTCATCTAGTGCACAAGTTTTGAAGGAAGCTACAGTTGCCTGTTGCCGGAAGAAGGAAGAGAGAGGCGTGTTGCTCAGTGTTGGATATTCTCTGTTGTCTAGTTCATTATCTTGGCATTGTATTGGCTATCTATATCAAGGAAGTTTTGCTGGGTTTTCTTCCCCTTGAGGGTTTCCCAGGATAAATGCTTGTGTACTCTTGTGATTGTGTTTCTCTCAGTGATCCTGTCTTTGCTATTGTTAACTAGTAAATTGAAAGTAACCTAATAATAGCAGAAACTTTAACATGGTTTCAGAGCTAAGCTGAAGAGAGCATCTTTCACAGGAAAAAGAAAAACGTCACCGTTGTCGTACATGAAAATTAGGGATTTTTATTGAAGAAGGTTTTCAGCCCCAAATCCATCTAGAAAGGTGTGGCCTACCTCAAGAAACATTTTGGCATCTTCAGCACACATTTTCAGTGGCTAGATCTCCCAGAAAGTGAAACCCTAGTTTTCACAAAGTACCAAAAGTACCAGAAAACCAGAGTACCAGAAGTACCAGTCCAGAAATCCACAGATCAAGTTTGAAGGGGTAAAATTTGGATTTTCAAAAATCTAATTGTACTAGCATACTTTCCTCAGTCCAGTGCATTTTTTGGTGAGTTCAGTTTCCAGATCCAAGAAATTTGATTTTTTTATTATTTCTATAGCCCGAACGGCTAGGGTTTCTACTACAAGAAAAAATGGCTACTAGCATGAGGGTAGAAGACAGGCTGGAAGGATCTAGAAACTTCAAATCTTGGAAGCATAGATTGCAGATGATTCTAGACGAGAATGATCTCCTAGAACATGTTACAATAGGTGTACCAGAACCAGATGAAGCAGAGCAAAAGACCAAGCATAAGAAGAATGAAAAGAAAGCAAAGAGAATCGTGTCAGATTCAGTAAAGGATCATTTGATCCCTCATATATCCAAACTACAGACAGCAAGGCAAATGTATGAAGCACTCAACAGGTTATATGAAAGCAAAGACATCAGCCGAAATATTACCTTAAGAAATCAGCTTCGTAATATGAAGATGGAAAACTCAGGATCTGTCACATCCTACTTTATGAGAGTTTCTCAGATCAGAGATCAGTTTGCAGCTATTGGAGATGTCATTAGTGACAAGGAGCTTGTAACCACAACCCTAAATGGGTTTCAAACATTTTGGATTTCTTTTGTACAAGGAGTGTGTGCAAGAAGCAAGTTACCCAAGTTTGATAAGTTATGGGCAGATTGCACACACGAAGAATCTAGACTTGCAGACCAACAAAAGAGATTAATTGTTGACGAAGAGGAAGCTCTTACAGTTCAAAAG
>ML831902.1:0-35461 GCA_009831015.1 Picea engelmannii | reverse complement strand
TGGATTTGATAAGCAGATACAAGCGCAAGAATCTCAAAGAATTGCACAAAATGCTTCACAAATGCAATGAGCAGCTTAAAAAGTTCAGTCATGTCAACAAGAAAGCATTGGATCAATATGTCAATTTTACAGAACAAAGAGAGGAGTTACATAAAAGACAAGCAGAACTTGATGCTGGTGATGAGGTATGATAGTTTGTTCATGCTAGTTTTACTTGTTTCCTTCCTTCAATTGATGATTATCAGTTAGAGATGAGATTTATTCTTGCATATGTTCATAGATATATAATATTATTTAAACAAGCCAGAAGATCAAAGCCAGATGGTTATCTTTGCAGTAGATTGACTTGTGAATTATAACAGAAAATCAGAGAATTAATTTCAGTCTTGGATCAACGTAAGGATGAATCTATCGAGAGGACATTTAAAGGTGTGGCAAAGAACTTTAGGGAAGCATTTGCAGAGCTTGTACAAGGTGGCCATGGTTCTCTTGTAATGATGAAGAAAAAGAAGGTACATAAGTTTTTCTCTTGTTTGCAAAAATAGATTTTTGACAGGATAACTTGATTGTTATCTCAGCATCTTTTTTTGGATTCCAATGATCTTTGAATTTATACATGCCACCAAAGTGGATATCGACAGATTGTGGTGTCTATGTATGAATCAAAATATTGTGGTGTCTATATCTTCACATGTCTGTGTTGAAACGATCCACTGATTGTGTCTTGTATTATATATGTATGCATTTCATATAGTTTAGTGTGGGTAGGGTGTATTCTGGGTGTGTGCAAACTTTTTGACTCCATATACATACCATGGATGATGATTTTAGGATTTACTACTTTTGGACAAATATGCTCAAGGAACTGTACCACAAATCAAACACGCATCCCAGTGTTATCAGAACTGGCTGGACCAGTCCAGAACCTTGAGCCTCTGAACTGGGGGTCTGAACTGGCCAGTTCAGACCGGTTCCCATTATGAACTGATCTGTGGTACCAGCAGTGGTTCTGGTTGGGGGGAATGAAAAATAAGGGAAAAGAAAGCAACCCCACCCCTCCTTTCCAAATCTTAAAACAAAGATATATGACACCCACCCTTTATTCCCGCACACCTCTCTCATTGAGCATTTGTGAGCATTTGGATATGGTGTCAAGACTTGATTTGGTTTGGATTTATATTGATGTATGTGAATATAGATTTGTTATCCAATTTTGAATATTTTTTTAATAGACTGGTTCAAAAAACCCGGTTCGCCAGCCAGTTCAGGTTCAGTCCTTGTCTGACCCTGGCTGGTCCAGGTTCTGATAACTTTGACTCATCCTTCTAACGCTTGGATTTTATTGACAATAGGGGCATTTTAATCCTAGTAGAAAAAATCGCCGATTAATTGGCAAAAAGCACCAAAATCGCGATTTTTTCGCTGCCCCGATTTTTTGAAGTTTGAAAAAATCGTGATTTTTTGAAAAAATTGCCAAAAATTGGAAAAAATCGCCATGTTTGTCCAGGCCGTGGGATAAAAATCCTAATTTGTTTTTTTTTGGCTCATTGTGTTTTGCATTTTGTGTGGAGCAGCAAGGGAAGAGGTTTGTGGAGGCCATCAAGCATATTTGAGGTGTGCAAAGGTAGGGTAGTGAATTCATCCACACCACTTTCTACACATGATGAGCTAGTTGAAAGTGGAACACCCCTTTCTACCATATTGGAGTAGCTAGTCCTCCATCCAGCGTTGATGCCCGACCAAGACCTTCTGCCTTTGGTTCAAGGCTTGGCAAACAGCCCCTGATTGTTTCCCATAAAAGGGGGAGTGGGCATTGATAATTTGATATCATATAGCTAGTTGCTAGTTTTGGGACATATACATTTATATATGTGATCATTGATGTCATTTTGTATTGGTTTCAGACTTTCAGTGATGACTTTGATGTATCGGTTTTTATTTGGCATCCACTATATCATATATATCAGTTCTTTCTCCATATTTATGTGCCTATGTGTTTATATGATGTTGTTGCTTTATTTATTGAAAAATGTTTAAAATTTTGAAAAAAATGAATAAATTATGTATTTTTTAATGTTTGCCGAGGTTTTCCAATTTTTTCCGAGGCGATGTTGTCAGGACCCTTGCCGATTTTTTGCCAATGCCGATATTTTCTTCTAGGATTTTAATAGTTTAATGCAAGCATTTTGAGCATTTATTGCCTTTTGCAGGCTGGTGAGGTTGATGATGATGATCACGATGATGATGGATATCGAGATTCAGAGCCTGATGCAAGGGTAGAGAAGTACATTGGTGTTAAAGTGAGGGTAAGGTTACTGCCTACCTAAGAAGAACATGCAATTGGGTCACTGATATTTGTCATTCTTTTAACTTGTTTAATATGTCTGTTTTCTCAAAAACTTGAACCTCTGAAGGTTTCATTTACGGGGCAAGGTGAGACACAATCAATGAAGCAACTCTCTGGTGGCCAGAAAACGGTTGTAGCATTGACACTGATCTTTGCAATCCAGCGCTGTGATCCTGCTCCGTTTTATCTTTTTGATGAAATAGATGCAGCACTTGATCCCCAGTACAGAACTGCTGTTGGTAGTATCCTGTTTTGTGCATGCATTCACACACTTGATAGTGGTATATAATTTTTGTCCATTGCACTTGCCAGATATGAAGTCAAGTATTTGCTTTCTTTGTAAAAGGAAAACAATAGTAGTTCTTCATTACATGATTTTGGTTGAAAATCTTGTGAATTTTCTCCTTGACGATTTTTTGAAGATATGATTAAGCGCCAGGCAGACACTGCAACCACACAGTTTATAACAACAACTTTCAGGCCAGAGCTTGCAAAAGTTGCAGATAAGATATATGGTGTAACACACAAAAACAGAGTCAGTCGTGTTGATGTCATAACAAAAGAAGATGCACTCTACTTCATTGAGCAGGATCAGAGCCACCAACGCGAGTAATAATTGACCTCTTTTGTACAAAGGCCTGTATATTCTTTCAGTGATTACATGTATAATTGTTTGGAGGTATGGTATTCTATGTACTAGTAGGTTAAGAAATCAAGGGCAAAGAATCTTTTGTTGAATATTCTTATCCCATGTACACTACATGCTCATGATCGAGTGAATGACAGATTCTGTTAAAACTTTCCCACAAGATTGACTAATATTATTTTCAGACAAGCAGGAAAGAGCATATGGGACACCATAAGCCTAGCATCTTCCAGTTGAAAAGGCATTGCCAGGCAACGTTTAATGTCGATACTACTGTGTTACATTTGAGTGAATTGCAGGCTTACAGATCAGATTTAGCCGTTTAGTATCATGATCAAATAGGTATTTTTAGAAAATAATTGTATTGTCTACAGACATGTTGGCTCTTCTTGCCTATGTTATGAAGGGAACTCATGCTTCTGTTTCATCCAAGTAATTTTTTTATTTTACGATTTATCTTTCATGAGCATGAATGAAATATAAGATGCATTTTTCTCTTTAAAACAAAAGACAATGATATTGATTGCATTCTCTAGTGCTTGTGGAATATGCATTGTTGATCTTAATTATTTTAGGATGTTATTAGACTAGAATTGTAGCCGATAAGGTCAATTTAGCATGTTATTGGACTAGAATTATAGGTTTTCCCACTCTATCACAATGCTTGATATGCTTGAGTAGCACTATTGACAGCCATTTTGTAAGTTGATATTATTTCACTGCAATTCATGACGCATCCATTTATTTTCCTTCCTATTTTATGCAGGGTATTGTATCAAGGGTAGATAATTGCGAATAAGATTGGTGTCAATGGGTTTTTGTTGGGATGATATTTATTGCATTATCAACGAGGGTTTATTGCAAGGTTTTAAAGCTTGGTCAATTCGGATTTGGACTCGACCGAGTTGACCAAGTTGACCCCATGCTGAACTCACTTGGTCTCCAAAATGGTTTGGGGGACTGGTTTGGTACCGAACCAGCCAAGTCATATACTAACTTGGCTAACCAGTCAAATCCCGTGGTGCACAGATTAAGAGAAAAGTCTTATTTTCTTAAATATTAAACCTAATACCTAATTTCACTCACCCTCAACCCTAAAACCTGTTTATAAAGAGACTTTGCCCCACCTCTATTTGCTTCACACCTCTCTCATTGAGCATTTGTGAGCATTTGGAGCAGCATTGAACATTGTGATTTAGAGTGAGCTTGGAGCTTGTTTGGCAATCCTCATGTGCTAACTACAGTGGATTTGGTGTCTAAGTGAGGAGGCTACAACCCATCATCAAGCTTGGAGGAGTTGTCGGGGATGTAGGCATAGATCCAGACATGGCAGGCAGTGGCACTACCAATGTAGCTGTGTAGCTTGTGCTTCTACTAGTACTACTACTGTAGTTGCAGATGTCTCTGAGGAGTCTGAGGGGCTTAGAGCTAGAGATTGGTGTTGAGGATCCCATTTCCAACAGTGGTGATGAGTTTGATGATTGATCATGTTCATCAGTGATATGTAGTAGACTGGTAGCTTGTAGCATGTTGTTTTTTGGACTCTAGAGGCCATTTAGAGCCTTGTTGATTATGTATTTTGTTTCAAATGTATTCACTCTTACATGGTATATACATGAACATACTTTACATATTTTGTCTCTAATGGTTTGGAATCTTAAAAAAAAAAATTCATTAAAATTTTAATATTTTATGCATTTTTTAGTCAAACCGAGTCATTAAATTCAAACCAGTCCAAGTCCTGGCTGAATTCGAGTTGACCCTCAACCAATTCTGAGTCAGAGTCCAAGTTTTAAAACATTGGTTTATTGTTATATTTTCCACCCTATAATTTGTTTTCTGAAAATGCATTAGTCAATGGATTGGTATATTTACATGTCTAGTTTGTGTTGTGACTCTTAATCTGTAACCTGTAATTGAAGAAAGAAGAGATCATTATCTTAAATTTGTGGTTAGTTTTCTAGTCTAAGTGAAGTCTTATTTTCATTGCTTTAGTTGTTAGTATTTATGTTAATTTTAGGCTAAAACTGATATGCCATTTTTAAATGTTTATATTATAATAAAGGTTATAAGTTGTGCAAGGGCCAAACACTTTCAGAGGGAAACAGATATCCAACGAATTAGCTTTTAGGAAATCAGACCAACAAGAAATATTGGATGTGTGCTCCAGACATGGGGATTTCGATCGTTCCTGACACGAATCCCCGCATAGCCCCCCAGAATTCATGTAAAAGCGGGGATCACAATAATGGAGGTCACAGGTGAATTCGTTGCATTTTGGACTGTATTATGGTGCCAATTTTAAGGCGAATGACTGAATCTAAGGTCAAAAACTGGCATGTGGAAATTCTACTGGTAAAACACTAAGGTTGCTGGTTCTTCCCTGGTATGGCATAATCCCTGGCTTTTGCTCAGAAATGGTTTAAGGTTGCATCGAAAGGGGAAATCCTTATGGAATTGTTTTGCATTTTGTGGTTGGACGAGTGTTGGCTGTTGAGAATTGTTTCGTTTGTCGTTTTATTTGGGCATGGTCATTTTATAGGCTGAGTGAAACAATGCTTCGCAGCGTTGGCTGGAATTTCAAATCCACCCAGAGTATACCAATTCAATGAGGACTCTGATTTGACGATTTTCCAGGATGAAAGTAGCGCAGTAATCCACATATCTTAGAACACAGAACATATTTGGGGGAGTGACTCAAGTGGAGTGCAGCATAACAGGTGGGCTAGTGAAGAGGAAAAGTCAAGGCTACAACAAAGACAGAGAAGCTTTAGAGATGTGACTATAGATGAATCTTCGGTAACTGCAGGAGTTTTGAAGGGAATTACGTTGCATCTCAGCCTACAAGAAATGTGTGTCGGAGTGACTCAAATATAGAGGCGGAGGAGTTTGCCCAGAACCTTCAAAGTGCACAATGGAATTTGTTTTCTCCTATTCGGCAACAACATCATGTGTTTTCAAGAATGTATGCAAATTGTTTGGAGAAAGCTCTTAATAACAAGAAGCAAATGCGTGTTGTTTTAAAGGCAGTAGCAGAGATCCAGGGACAGGGGCAAAGACAAGGGACAGAGACAGTGGGCTCATCTTGAGGGACAGTGGGCTGGGACAGTGGGCTAACAAAGGATAGGGACAATGGTCTAACAGGGACAGTGGGCAGAGCAACAAGTTTTCAGTGGTCAGACCAACAGATAGTGAAGGGTTAAGCATAAAAAAGAGGGTCAGTTTTGGGCAGAGACTTTGATTTCCCTTAATATCATCATGACAATGGGACAAGAAACTTTAGAACTCATGGAAACAAATGATATAGGGCAAGTGAAAATTGTCTCATCAGCCAAAATTGGAAAGTGGGTCTGGGTTAATGCCAAACAGTGCCGAGGCATTTTAAAACAAAGACTAGCTCGTCTGAAATGGGAGCAGACAAGGAAAAAAAGGTCTCAAAGGAAAAGTACTTGGGTCCTTTGCAAGAAACAACATTCAAACAAGTCCTCTTTGCAAGTACGCGGCAACAAGTCCAGAGGAAAAGGAAAAGTCATTGATGATTATGCCTTATATAGTCCCACATCCAAACCTCTTACTTGGTCATCTGATCTTTATGTGAAAGAACTATTAAAGGTAAAAGAGAGGTTGGAAGTAGTAGAAGCTAAAGAGTTGGAAAGAGATTGTACAATCCATAGAACAATAGTCGAAAACCAAGCTTTAGCAGAAAGCAATAAAGTTCTGAAGGAGCAAGTGTCATTGCTATAGGAAGCTATCCGAATGGGGAAAACAGAATAGCAACGCATGAAAGTGGAAGTGCAAAACATGAAGAAAATTGCAGTGGAGAATATAGAGGTGACGAATGCGAAGCCATCCCAGGATAAGGGGAAAGTAGTTACCAAAATAGACAACAATGAAGAGACATCAAGAGAAGAGAGGAAAGGAGATTCCACAAAACTCTCCAAAACCTGGGCTCAAATTATTAGCAATCCTGCTAAGAGGGAAGGAGAAAGAAACATTCAGGTTGACATGCAAGATGGAGAAAGCAAATAAAGACAGGATAGAGCAACAAACATAGTTATCAAGGGGGTGAAAGATTATGGGAAAAATGAATGTACTTTTGACCTCGCAAGAGACTTCTTGAAAGACAAGCTCCAATGGCAAGGAAAAATATGTCAAGCATGGAGAGTAGGTAAGCCTAACGGTGAGAAAGCCAGGCCCATAAAAGTTATCATGCCCAACTTGTGCGATAAAGATATCATTCTAAGCAGGAAGCAGTTCTTGAGGGGTTCTTGGTTTTTTCTAGAAGAAGACTTAACTGTAAGACAAGAGAAAAGGAGGGACGAGATGACAAAAGTTAGGGCAGCAAGAGATGAGGGAAAAAGAGTATGGATTTATAAAGGTAAAGCTGTGATAGCGCAATTTGGACCTCCTTCCAAAACAAGGCAGCAAGACAATAACAAAGAAGAGGCAGCAAACTCTTCAGCAAGAAATGAGGAAGCAAGGTCAGTATGGGCAAGCAGGGACAAAACTCAACAGTGAGTCTTGCATGTCAAAACAAATAGCAATCAAATCGTACCCAGGTTTCCTTAAGATTAGTTTGTTGGAACTACAGGGGTTACCAATGGAGACGAGGACCTGGGTTAGGGCCTATTGCGAAAGATAGAGACATAATTTGCCTCATAGAAACACATGAGCATGAAGGGTGCAAGACACCTTTGTTTGAAGGGTATTGGAAGATAGCAGTGTGGAACAAGGCAGCAAGGAATGGCAAAGGGCACGGGTGTATCATGGTATTAGTAAGAGAAAAATAAGGCCGTTTCATTTAGCTAGAAAAAGAAGACCCAAATAAGCAATTTGTCTGGCTTAAAATATTAGAAAATGGAAATCACATCAGAATTGCAGCATGTTATTTTGCGTCGCAAGTTTCAAAAATCTACAAAAGTAGAGGGCTTGACCATAAAGATCCCTTTGCAGCCTTAAAAACAGATATTGCAATATATTCTCAGCTAGGTGAAGTCCTTATAGTGGGGGATTTCAATGCTAGAACTGCAGGTGAACAAGCTAGCATTCTTTGTTGCAAATAAAATGGTGACCCTATCTGGCTTACAAAAGAGAGTAATCATTAGTGGGAACAAATTTCAGAGAATAAAGGCTGCAATTTCTTTGGAGAACAATTGCTTACGCTATGTGGGGCTTTCGATTTAGTCATTTGGAACGGTATGACTAGATGGGAAAAGTTCGGTAATTTCACTTGCAATACTTACAACGGAACAAGTGTAGTAGATTATGCAATTTGCTCACATAATTTGTGTGGGAAAATGGAGGAAGTGTTGATTGGAGATCAAATTTGGGACTTAAAATCGGACCACAAGCCAATTTATTTTTCTCTTGGAACAAAAAGAAGCAATGAGGGTCAAAAACTCAGTGTGTTCAACAAAATCCCCCAAATGACAAAATTCTTTTGACTCCAGAGAATTGTAACACCTTCAAAAAAACGTTAGAGAGGCTCTTCGAGAAGGAGAAAATCTCATTTCATGGCCTTCACAGTCACAGATTAACACATTTAATTCAAAGCGCACTTGTTGAGTGCAAAAGAGCAAAAATTAATAAGTATGAAACAAACTGTTTTCCGACTAATGCTTGGTTTGACGAGGAATGCAAAAAGGCAAGGAGAAGGTGGAAGGAATCAGACAAGGATAACATAAAGCTCAAAGCTTACTAGCAGATAGTAAGAAAGAAAAAGGTTGATTTCATGGTTTCGAGGAGAGAAGAACTAATATTCCTTGGGAAAAATAACCCCAAATTGTTCTGGAAGGAGCTCCAACCGAAAAAGGTGCAAACTGAAAACAACATTACAGCTTCTAAATGGTTCGACTATGCAAGACAACTGTATGAGCAAGATCCCAAGGTTGACCCTCCTCCCTTGGTCAACATGGATACAAAACTCTTCATGGTGCAAGAGGTAGAGATGGGTATCAAGAGGTTGGGCGCTGGAAAAGCAAAAGACTTAGATGAACTCCAAGCAGAGTATCTAAAGTGGGGCTTAAAAATTCTTTCACCTCGCATCAGAAAATTTTTCAACATCATACAGTAGGGGTTCCCCAAAGATTGAACAACTAGTATGGCAATACCTCTTTTCAAGAGTGGTGATGTCAATAATCCCTCCAATTATAGAACCATAATGATAAACCCCTTGTTTGCAAAGTTATTTGGAAGCATGTTAGAAAAGAAAATCAACGAGTGGGCAGAAGAAAGAGATAAGCGTGCTAAAGGGCAAGCAGGTTTTAGACCTAAACATTCCACAGTTGATCATTGCATAACTTTAAGGCACATCATTGAAAAAGCTTGGGAAAAAAATGAATAAGTTTTTTGTTGCTTTGTTGATTTCAGAAAAGCCTTTGACACGGTTCCTAGGGATAAGCTTTGGAGCAGGATGGAGGAACTCGGGGTTCCTAGGCATTTGAGAGCAGCTGTGCATAGGATGTATGAAGAGGTGAAAGTCAAAATTAGAACTTTAGCAGGCATTTCTGAAAGTTTTAGAGGTGATATCGGGGTCAAGCAAGGTTGCTCACTGTCTCCTACCCTTTTTGGGTTATATATTGACAAGCTTGAAGAGTGGTTAAATTCGCAAGGGGGTGACGGTATCCATTTGGGCAAGTTCGTTATAAGGCTTCTTGTAAAAATTCCAGGTCCTATCAACCTGCCTTCTGGGTCTGTCTTTGACCATAGAAAGGCTCTAAGTTTCACTGTCTTTTATGTTAGTTTTCTACTGTTTTATAACGGCCAACTGTCTGAATACTTTCAAGCTGATTTGTTATGGTTATGTTCTCAATTTGGGTGCTCTAGCATGTCGTTTTGTCACATAAGATTAGTACATGCAACTCAAATAAACATAACACACCTAATACATCGTTTACTGCTAAATATGAACAGATCTAAGAACTAATATCATGCATTTGTGAACACAAGTATTTTTGGTCAACATGACCTTGAATAAACCTCCCCCGGGGAAAGCCAGTTTGAGATATGTGTGTATATATGAAGAAAGCAGATGAAGGGTTACAGTAAACACAATACAAGATAGAACCTGATACAATAGCAGCTCCAACAAGGCTGATATACAAGCTCAAAACCAACAAGTGCGCCCCTCATGCAAACTGCCAGAACCACTGAATCTGCGCCAACTGCCAACTGTGAGCTCAGATCTAGAAACCCCTCCACAGCAATGAAGCTATGTTGAATGGAAACCCTCTGCAACTGATCTCACCACAATCTGATGGCTAGAAGTCTCCCTACAACTGATGCACCCCAATTTGGCAATGCGCCCTCCTCGTAAGTAGAACTCCTCCAGTAAATAAACTAAGGCATACAAGGCAAGCCTCCCTCCATGAAAGCAAGTGCCCTAGCTATACTCTCCTCACAAATCTGATCTCATCTCCATCCAAGAAGTACTCCTCTCACAATGAGCAAACCAAGGAATGAAGAATGCGCCCTCCTTAGACCCTTTCCGCCCCTCTTAGACCTCAATTAGGAAACCTAGAAATGAATGGTGGAGATCAATCTAAATCAATGGATGAGATCTTCTCATTCATCCCTAAATCATAAACCCACTTTTGGGTTAAGTTTCCTAAGTCCACTTATGTCTCCAAATTCATCCCTTTGTGAATTAATAATCACTTTATGCCAAAAGTGACCAAATTCCACTTTAACCAAAGTCAAAGTGAAAATAGACAAAAGTACAAGGTACAAAGTGTCATGTCCTTCCCTCATTTGCTAAGGAGGTCAAAAGCACATGGGGAACACCTCCCAAGGTACAAATCTCAACACTCCCTCTTACTGAGGAAGGTGTTCCTCACCAATCCCATCTTGTCTCTGAAGAAGACATGTTTGCCCTGTGGCAAGGCCTTGGTGAGAATATCTGCTATCTGATCATCTGTAGATATATACTGCAACTGAACTGCCCCTCTATGAACCCAATGACGAATGAATTGGTACCTGATTTCAATATGCTTCGATCGGTCATGAAACACTGGATTCTCAGAGAGTTTTATGCAACTCTGATTATCACAGTGAATGACAGTCGAAGACATCTCTTAACTGAATAAATCAATCAGCATCTTGCGAAGCCAAATAGCCTCACAACTGGCTTGACTGGCTGCCATATACTCTACCTCGGTCGAACTCAAAGAAACTGACTTCTGCTTTCGGCTGAACCAGGAAACAAGTCCTAACCCCAAACTGAAGCAACATGCTGAGGTGTTTTTCCTGTCAACAGCGCATCCTGCCTAGTCTGAATCTGTGTAGCCAACCAAACTGACTCCATCTCCCCTGACATAGTCTAGGCCAAAGTCTACTGTCCCAGCAACATATCTCAAGATGTGTTTTGCCCCAACCATGTGAACACTCCTCGGCTCAACCATGTACTGGCTGAGTGTGTTCACGGCAAAACATATATCTGATCTCGTGTTAACCAAATACATAAGTGAACCGATCAACTGCCTGTATGCTGTGGCATCCACCAACTGGCTATATGAAGCACTAAGCTTCTTCCAGTTGGTGATCATAGGTGTAGACATGGGTCTGCAATCCTCCATCTGAAATCTACTCAAAATATTTGTTGCATACTTCCCTTGCCCGAGAAATATGTGACCCTCCTCCTGTCATACCTCCATACCCAGAAAGTAGTGCATCAATTCGATATCACTCATCTCAAACTCTGATGCAAGTCCCAACTTGCACTCAGCTATGAGATCCTCGACTCCAATAATGAATAGATCATCCACATACAATATGAGAATGAGCATGTCCTCACCCCTAATGATGAAATAGAGGTTCAGATCAGCATCGCTCTTCTCGAAGCCCATTTGAAGCAAATAAGTATCAATCCGTGAATACCAAGCTCGGGGAGCTTGCTTTAGTCCATATAGTGCCTTTCTCAGGAGACACACGTGAGTCTCCCTATCACTCACCTCAAAACCCTGTGGCTGCTCTATGTACACCTCCTCAATAAAGCCATTCAGAAATGCGGGTTTCACATCCATCTGATGAATGCACCAACCCATCTCTACTGTTATGGAAATGATAGTCCTAATAGAAGTGTATCTCGCAACTGGTGCGAAAGTCTCATCATAGTCGACTCCTTCAATCTATGAGAAGCCTCGTGCCACAAAACGGGCCTTGTGTTTCTCCACGCTGCCATCTGCAACAATCTTGGTCTTGTACAACCACCTAAAGGTCACAACTGACTTCTCCACTGGCCTCAGAACCACATCCCAGACATCATTACGCATAATGGAGTCATACTCCTCAACCATGGCCTCTCTCCAGACCTAATGGTCCACTGCCTGCGCAAAAGTCTGTGGCTCAATATCCCTGATACTCGTCACAAGTGCTAAGTATGCTCCCAATCTGACTGGTGGCCTACTCTCTCTAATCTGGCTCTTGGGCTCCCCTACATTCTCCCTGGCCTCCTTCAGGGTCTCCTGAAACCATCTAGGCCTCCTCTTCCTTGAAGTGGTCGACGGAGAAATAAGGTCTCTGTGCCCAAGAGTAATGGCCTCAGGACTCGCCTCAACACTCTGCGATCCTGAAGTCTATACTCCCTCTGAAGTTTGTGCCCCATTTGACTGAACATGCTGTGACTGTGACCCTGAAGCTATGCATGGTGACCCTGTCACCCCTGATACTGGTGTACCTGACATTTGAGGCTGTGCTCCCTTTGAGACTGCAACATGCAACTCTGCATCATCCTCAACTCCAACTCTCAACTCAAGAGATCTCGCAAAAGCCCTATCCTCCTCAAATCTGACATCTCTACTCACCACCACTTTCCTAAGTGGCGGAATGTAGATACGATAGGCTTTCAACACCTCTGAGTATCCAACTAGAATCCCCTGCTGGGCTGTGGGGTCTAGCTTTGTCCTCCTCTCCGAGGGGACATGAGAGAAAGTCAAGCATCCAAAGATCCTGATATGCTCGACATCGGGCCTCCTATCAGTGAAGGCTTCCTCAGGAGTCATCTTCCCCAAAGTCCTATGGGGGCTCCTGTTCTGCAGATAAACTGCAGTAGCACATGCCTCTGCCCACAAATACAAAGGCAAACTCTGATCATGCAGCATAGATCTCGCTGCAAAGGTAATGGCCCGGTTCTTCCTCTCGGCAACCCTGTTCTGCTGGGGGTTGTAAGGTACGGTCATCTGTCTCCTGATGCCATGTTGTGCACAGAAGTCTACAAACTGTCTCGATGAATACTCTCCCCCGTTATCCGATTGCAAGACTTTGATCCTCTTTCCCGACTGGTTCTCCACAAGAGCCCTGAACTCTTGGAACCATGCGAAGACCTCACTCTTGACCTTCAGGAAATAGATCCAAGTCTTCCTCGAGTAGTCATCAATAAATGTGAGATAGTACTCACAACCACTCAAGGACTTCCGAGACATGGGCCCACACACATCCGTGTGTACTAAATCCAGTATCCCAGCTGACCTGTTGTCACTGCTGGGGAACGATGCCTTGGCAAACTTGCCAAGCGCACACCCTCTGCAAACATCCTGATGCTCTAAGTTGATCTATGGCACTCCGGTCACAACCTCTATCAGCCCTCCAAGAGCCCCATGATGTAGGTGGGCCATCCTACGATGCCATAACTCACGCAACTATCTGCTTCTGTCGCTACTAGCCACCAGTGCACTAAGTGTCTGAAAAAGTAATCTGTACAGATCCTCTATCTCTCGCTCCAATCACCTGTCCTGAGTCTAGTGAAGACCCCCGAGGATGAATCAGTACCTCGGTGCCTCTGAATGTAACCTCAAGACATTTATCCTGGAGGGTGGAAACTGAAATCAAGTTCTTCTTCATCCCAAGGACGAAGAGAACATCAGTAAACGATATAGGTGGCAAGCTCTCTCTCCTAAAAGAAACTGTGTCAATCCCAACAACTATGACTACTCTGTCATCTCCAAGAGAAATGTCCATCCTGACCTCAGGGCCTCTGAGATCAGAAAAATGCTCTCGAACTCCAGTCATGTGGCTCGATGCCCCACTATCAATATACCAGATACATGGTAATGACTCAACCGAACTACAACATACATTAAAAGCACACTCTCTCTGAAATTGTGTCTGAAAGTTTGCCTCCTCTGCTATAGCTGTTGTGCCACCCTTCTTCTTCTTCCTGTTCGGACACTGTCTAGCATAGTGCCCGAACTTCTTACAAACAAAGCACTTTACTTTGCTCATATCTCTACCCTGACCACTGCCCTGACCACTGTTGCTCTCTCCTCCTCTACTCCTCTGTGGCTGGCCCCCAGACTTGGGACCTTGCCGACCACCTTGGCCAGCCTTATTCTTGCCCTTTGACCAAAGAGAAAGATCCTCCTCACCCTGACCAGTCTACTGCTACTGCTGCCTCTGTCTAGAAGCCTCTGATGCTAATCTGATCTCCTCTTGGACGAAATCATCCCACATCCTCTCCCATGTAGGCATGACCTCTCTGGCAACTATGCCACGTACCAACTCATCCTTGAGCATGCGAATGCCCCTGAGTCGGTCATGAAGAACCATCTTTCGGTTCTCATTTGAGCTCTCATATAGCTTGCATAAAGAATTCCCACATCTCATATGCATGAGCCTTCCCCGTCAAATGGGGTATGATGTGATCCCGGATTGCGTCACAAATAGTCCTCTTCGCCTGTTGTTCCTTTTCTTGAACTCTGCTACCAAGACGGGAGCAGTGACAGAAATGGGGGGAACAACTGCCTTGACTATATCCCATAGCTCGAGGTCCTCCAAGACGAAGACCATCCTTGCCTTCCAAGGCAACCAATTGCTAGTCCCAGCTAGCATGTCCTCAACTCGCATCTGAGATGTTGACATCTTTACCAATCTGCAATCCCCAACTGAGCCGCTCTGCCAAGGAACACACTGTCTCACTCCTATTAACACAGGTGTGAAAAGAGACAATGTACTTTGAACTCACTCTCAACAAAATGGGTGTGAAAAGAGGTCACAAAAATCAACCTCACTCCTACTGCGTAGGTGTGAAAAGAGACTGATCTCAAAGTGCCCAAACTGCCCAAAAAATCCTCTGAAAAATTCTGCCCTCTTAACAACCACTGAATGAGTCAATGGTTGTCCTCAAAATCTTCCAGAAAGAAGTATATGGCAGCCACACAAAATGTTGTCCAAACTGTCCCAAAAATCAGCCACCGAAGCTCTGATACCATGTAAAAATTCCAGGTCCTATCAACTTGCCTTCCGAGTCTATCTTTGACCACAGAAAGGTTATAAGTTTCACCGTCTTTTATGTTAGTTTTCTGCTGTTTTATAATGGCCAACAGTCCGAATACTTTCAAGCTGATTTGTTATGGTTATGTTCTCAATTTGGGTGCTCTAGCATGTTGTTTTGTCACAGAAGATCAGTACATGCAACTCAAATAAACATAACACACCTAATACATCGTTTACTGTTGAATATGAACTGATCTAAGAACTAATATCATGCATTTGTGAACACAAGTATTTTTGGTCAACATGACCCTGGATAAACCTCCCCCCGGGCAAAACCAGTTTGAGATATGTGTGTAGATATGAAGAAAGCAGATGAAGGGTTACAGTAAACACAATACAAGATAGAACCTAATACAATAGCAGCTCCAACAGGGCTGATATACAAGCTCAAAACCAACAAGTGCGCCTCATAATGGTGCGCCCCTCATGCAAACTGCCAGAACTGTTGAATCTGCTCCAACTGCCAACTATGAGCTCAGATTTGGAAACCCCTCTACAACAATGAAGCTATGTTGAATGAAAACCCTCTACAATTGATCTCACTGCAATCTGATGGCTAGAAGTCTCCCTACAGCTGATGCGCCCCAATCTTTCAATGCACCCTCCTCAGAAGTAGAACTCCTCCAGTAAATAAACTAAGGCATACAAGGCAAGCCTCCCTCCATGAAAGTAAGCACCCTAGCTATACTCTCCTCACAAATTTGATCTCATCTCCATCCAAGAAGTACTCCTTTCACAATGAGCAAACCAAGCAATGAAGAATGCGCCCTCCTTAGACCCTTTATGCCTTATGTCTCCAAATTCACCCCTTTGTGAATTAATAATCACTTTATGCCAAAAGTGACCAAATTCCACTTTAACCAAAGTCAAAGTGAAAATAGACAAAAGTATAAGGTACAAAGTGTCATGTCCTTCCCTCGTGTGCTAAGGAGGTCAAAAGCACATGGGGAACACCTCCCAAGGTACAAATCTCAACACTTCTTTTGTACATAGATGACCTTATATTGATTGCTAAATCAACTCTTGGTTTGCAAGAGCCCTTATGTTCCCTTGAGCATTTTTGTAGAAGGGTGGGGATGCAGGTCAATATTAGCAAAACGAAAGTAGTGGTTTTCTCTAACAAAAGAAAGCATAACCAACATAAATTCTACTTTGAAGGCCACATTGTGGAAGAAGTTCCAGACTACAAATACTTTAGAATTAACTTCAACAGAAATTTAAGTTGGGATGGTTGTAGAAAGAAAAGAACTTTAGGGGGTTGGAAAGCATTTTATTCTTTTCAAAACAGGTGTAGAGAGGCAGAGTTGTGGAACTGAAAAACAACTCTAACTCTTTTTGGACTTCTAGTGATTCTGGTGATTCTCTACGGTTGTGAACTATGGGTCAATAGCACAACCGAAATGCAGTGGAAACAAATTGAGAAAATTCAAAAGCGGTTGATTACAAACAAATTCAAAATTAAAAGTGCAGTTCCTTATGCTATCATGTTAAGTGAAACAAGGGTTGCCCCTATTGAAGCAATTGTTATGGTGTGAGTTATAAGGTATTTAAAAAAAATCGAGCAAATGGAAGAGGGTAAATGGCCTAAGGTTGTGTTTAGTGACAGATTGTGCAAAAGAAAGAAGACTTGGATGCGGCAAAATAACAAATGGTTTAGTAAATGGGGCATTTGCTTGATCATGTGTCCTACAAAGTGTAAAGAGATACAAACTTTTGTTATGGATAAGTTCCACAAACATACTTGGGAGAAAGAGCTAGGGAGAAAGAAGAAGTACTACATTGAAGATTTTAACCCCACTCATAGCCATCAGCAAAAGGCGTACACATGGGCCAATATTTCTTGGAGATCTAAAATTTTTATTGTTGAATTAAGGACTAATTCTCATCAACTCCATTGTGAAACAGGGCACTGGAAAAGGCCAAAAGAAATGTGGGAGGAAAGAGTATGTATTTTGTGCTCATCCGGAAAAGTGGAAACAAAAAAACATTTCATTTTAGAATGTGAGGCCCTCAAAGACAGCAGGGAAAATTATGCAGATATTATGGCAGCTAGTTCTTGGGACAATATATTCAGCAAAGAGTTTATCGAGAAGCTGGGAGCGATTATTGTAAAACTTCACAAGAAAAGGGTCGAATACAAAAGCCAGATGGAAAAACAATCTCTCCCATAGGCTATTTTTGTTAATGTTTATGCCATTATTATAGTTCTTCGCAATTCAATAGATAATAGCAACATAAGAACAAGATTACTGAGAAATACACATCCACAAGAGACACAACATTTATCCTGAGAAACCCTCTAGGGGAAGAAAACCCAACAAAACTTCCTTAATATAAATAGCCAATATAATGCCAAGAGATCTTATGCTAAAATAGAAAGTCCTCTCCCAAGATATGCACCACTCTCTCTCTCCTTTGCCGGTAACAGATCAGAACTTGTCTCTCAAACTGAGCAAGTGAATTGTGATCAAATGAGGCGCTAGCCTCCTTTATTTATACAAGTTTTGGCACGTGTGAAGTGTCTCTTCACTGGCAGGGTCGACTTCTTCATCTAGGTGGGTAAACCCACCTTTATTATATTTCTGGGTCTTCTTATTAACTGTTGGGGCCGACTTCTTGTTCTGTCTATTATAATTGTCTATTGACCAATCTGCAAAAAGGGATTTGGTCCTATTACAATATTCGACATGATCAATCCACAATGGGGATTGATCCTATAAATAAAATATCAATAATAACAAGAATACTCTTTGCAGTTACATTATTTCAACACTCCCCGTTAACAAGAAGGGTATTCTTCAGCAGCATCATGCAAGAGAGAGAGAGGACAACATCATCAACAACATTAGGTGGGAGGACAACATCATCAATATCATCTTGGCTGGCATATCTATAAATAATTGGAAGTTTTCTTCATCAGTAGCATCATCATTCTCAAAGGAATGCCATCATCATCTGCATCAATATGTATTAGTATAAAAACTAATACATCATCATAATCACAGCACAAGGCTGGTCCATCACAGTACTAGACTGGCTCTATGTCACAGATGTTAAGCTGGTAGCTCAGTGCAAGTCACATCTTGCTTTACGTCTAACAACTAGGTCAGAAGCAAGGTATACATCATTTTGTTTTATGTCTAACAACTGGGTCAGAAGCAAGGAACACATCATCATCTTGCTTTACGTCTAACAGCAAGGTCAGAAGCAATGAATCATCTTTCTTTATGTCTAACAACTAGGTCAGAAGCAAGGAACACACATATCGTCTTGCTTTACGTCTAACAGTGAGGTCAAAAGCAATGACTCATCTTTCTTTACGTCTAACAGCAAGGTCAGAAGCAAGGAACACACACATCGTCTTGCTTTACGTCTAACAGCGAGGTCAAAAGCAATGACTCATCTTGCTTTACATCTAACAGCGAGGTCATAAGCAAGGATCACACACATCGTCATGCTTTACGTCTAACAGCGAGATCAGAAGCAATGACTCATCTTGCTTTACGTCTAACAGCGAGGTCAAAAGCAAGGATCACACACATCGTCATGCTTTACGTTTAACAGCGAGGTCAGAAGCAAGGATCACACACATCGTCATGCTTTACGTCTAACAGCGAGGTCAGAAGCAATGACTCATCTTGCTTTACGTCTAACAGCGAGGTCAGAAGCAAGGATCACACACATCATCATGCTTTACGTCTAACAGCGAGGTCAAAAGCAATGACACATCTTGCTTTACGTCTAACAGCGAGGTCAGAAGCAATGACTCATCTTGTTTTACGTCTAACAACGAGGTCAGAAGCAAGGAATTATATATATACTCTCCCTTTTAGGGAGGGTCCTTTCAGACTATACCAAGCTTATCTCGAAAGTGTTCAAACTTTACAAGAGATAGAGGTTTGGTCAACACATCAACAACCTATTCATTCGTGCTAATGCACTGGAGCTTCAAGGCTCCTTTATGTACCATGTCGCGGATGAAATGATAGCAGATCTCTATGTGCTTTGACCTGTCGTGAAATACATGATTCTCTGTCATCTTTATGCAACTCTGGTTGTCACATAGAATCACGGTTGCTTTCATCTCCAAGTCAAATAGGCCAGTCAACAACTTTCGAAGCCATATAGCTTCGCAACTAGCAGAACATGTGGCAATGTACTCTGCTTCCGCTGTGCTGAGAGCAATACTGGATTGCTTCCTACTCTGCCACGAGATCATGGCTGATCCCAAACTGAAACAACATCCAGAAGTGTTTTTTCTGTCAGCAACGCTTCCTGCCCAATCTGAAGCAGTGTATCCACTCAATGTGAAATTGTGATCTCCGTCATAACTGAGACCACAATCTAATGTACCTTTAAGGTACCTCATCACATGTTTTGCAGCCACTATGTGAACATGTCTGGGTTTTACCAGAAACTGACTCAAGGTGTTCACGGCAAAACAAATGTTTGGTCTGGTGTTCGTCAGGTACATCAATGATCCAATAATCTGTCAGTATAGTGTGGCATCAATCAAATTTGACGAAGTATCGACCAACAGTTTCAGCTTTGCTTCCATGGGTGTATTCATGGACTTGCATTCAACATGTCGAATCTCTTTAAGATCTCGACCATGTACTTCCCTTGGTTAAGAAAGATCCTCTCATGACTCTGCCATACCTCAAGACCTAAGAAATAATGCATTAAGCCAAGGTCTTTCATTTCAAATTACGAGGCAAGTCTCTTTTTACATTCAGTGATGAGCTTTTCTTCTCCAGTTAAGAATAAGTCATCCACATATAGCAGTAAGATTATTAGCTCATTATCCATAATTTTGAAGTAGAGATTTGAGTCTGCTTTATTCTTGGTAAAGCCTAAGCTCGTCAAGAAACTGTCTATACGGCCATACCAAGCTCTAGGAGCTTGCTTCAATTCGTATAAGGCTTTCTTCAATCTGCAGACATGAGACTCCATGTCTTAAACCTCAAATTTTTTAGGTTGCTCTATATACACTTCCTCTTCGATGACATTGTTTAGGAAAGCTGTCTTCATGTCCATCTGGTACAGCTTCCACTTCATCTTAACTGCAAGAGCTATGATGGTCCTGATCGAAGTGTATCTGGCCACAGGAGCGAATGTCTCTTCATAGTCCATGCCTTCCTTCTGGGAAAAGCCACGAGCGACAAATCTTTCTTTATACTTCTCAATACTTCCATCAGCGACATGTTTTATTTTGAAGAGCCATCTGTAGGATACCCCATCTTTATTCTTTCGGTTTGGGAACTATTTCCCATACTTTGTTTTTCATTATGGATTGGTATTCCTCTGTCATGGCATCTGCCCATTATTTTCTCTGAATGGCTTCTTCAAAGCAGGTAGGCTCCTCATCTAGGAGATCACACATCAAAGCCGTGTAACTGGAGAATGGCTTTGGTCTTTTCACCTGTCTCATAGTTCCTTGGGGAACACCGTACTTCTCTCCATTTTGAATAAGCTCTCTAGCCCAAGATGGCCTTCTTTTATGGAGGATCGTCATCTGAGGAGGTTCTTGCACTTCTACTATGTCATGGTCTTCTAGAAGTTCCTCATCAGGTTCTGCAGCTCTTGGGAACCTCCCTCATAGCAGTATTGGGGATTACGGGTTCCTCTTCACATACCTCTTCAAGCTGGCATATTTTAGATTTCTTGAGCGTTGTATCTTCATCAAAGGTCACATCCCTGTTGATCTCAATGTAATGTTGACCCGGTATATAAATTCTGAAGGCCTTGGAGACCTCATGGAATCCCACAAATATTCCCTTCTTTCCTGAAGGGTCCAACTTGTGTCTCTTTTCTTTAGGTATATGAATAAACACTGGACAACCAAATATTTTGAGATGGCTTACCTCTGGCTTCTTTCCGATGAACATCTCTTCCGGTGTCTTGAGCCCAAGTGTGTTATGGGATAATCGATTCTAGACATAAACAACTGCCATTGCTGCTTCTGCCCATAAGCACATAGGAAGATCTTGATCTTCACAGCTTCTAGCATGATTCTGTTCTTCCGTTCAGCTACACTGTTCTGTTGTGGATTATAAGGAGTGTTGAGTTCCCTCTTGATTCCCACATCTTTGTAGAAGTTCACAAATTCTTTTGAGGTGTATTCTCCTCCATTATTTGATCTGAGTATCTTAATCTTCCTTTAAGAAAGGTTCTCTATCAAGGCTTGAATTCCTTGACCTTGTTGAACACTTCAAATATATCCAGGTCTTACGAGAATAATCATCAATGAATGATACATAGTATACATACCCATTAATTGAGGACGATGGCATTGGGCCATATATATCTGAATGAATGAGTTCTAGGCCTCCTTCTGCCTTGCTGCCCCTCTTCGAAAACGGGTTCTTGATGTTCTTCCCTTGTGCACATCCATTGCATACGCCTTCATGGTCACCTTTGAGTTCTGGTAAACTTGTGACCGCTTTGCATATGTATGATAGCACCTTGTAGTTGAAGTGAGCTAATCTTCTATGCCAAGAATCTTCAATTGCATGGGTCATGGCAGCGTCTGAGTGACCCTTTAGCTTATGCAAGCTACCTTTTTCTCTTCCAATGATGATTGCTTCATCTATGGTCTCTTCTTTATCACGTTGCCTTCCGCAACCTTCACCATAGCTTCCTCAAGGTTATTTCATGTGACCTGGAGCAAGGTCAACAAAACAAGCAGCAAGAATAATATCCCTATGATAATATAAAACAATAGCATGAACAATCATCCCAGTAGTTCCTTTAGAGATATCACTTATAATTTATCTGAAGCAAAGATTAAAGGTAAGGAATACAATACAAAATGAGGTCAATACTCTTATAGTGTTGTGACCAAGCATTGTTCCATGGCAACCTGAAACTAACACACAAGGTTTCTCCTAGAGGAGATGTTAGTTGTATCAGACAAAGCATATACCTCTATGTGCTCACATGCCATCAGGTATAATACTTTACAAAGACTGTTATCTCAACTATAGTCATCAATTTGCCATGTGTACCTTTGAATTTTATCAACTTGATTTAATCAAACTTGGAGCCTTGTCTTCAAGAATGAGTGCTTGTTTTTCTTCCAGGTCTTCTTCACTCAAGTGACGAGTGCTTTCTTCAACCTGTCTTCTGTACTGAGATAATACACTATCTCGACAAAAGGTTAGGTTAGAGGATAAGCTCTATGATCAACTTTTAATCCTTCTAATAATTTGATCACAGCTTCAACATGCAACACTAATAATGTCATGAAAAATAGATGCATATCAGAATAATCACACTTGGGTTGCATCATTCCTCTGAATGTGTTGGATCTTGAGATCCTTCTAGATATATGGCAAGAGATCCCTTCTCCTGCAAATACTCTTTAGGTTTTAACCATTAAACATATGTGAGTACATACCTTTGATGACATTTGTAGGTAGTGGCTTCATCTGGTAGCAGCGATAATCATTACCAACTCTTAAGAAAACTTCACTGGTGATTGCAACTGGTCTTACAGCTGCAACTGCAACTGCAACTGCAACTTAGGGTTTTATGAGGAAACCCTAATTTTTCAAACTTCAAATTTTGAAATTCTGATCCAGGGAATAGATGCGCTGGGCTAAGGCGAGTATGTTGGTGAAGTCAGAATTTCAAAAATCCAACTTTTACCCCCTCAAACTTGATCTGCGGATTTCTGGACTGATGCTTCTGGTTTTTCTGGTACTTCTGGTACTCTGGTTTTTTGGTACTTTGTGAAACTAGGGTTTCACTTTCCAGGAGATCTAGCCACTAAAAAGGTGCGCTGAAGGTGCCAAAATGATCCTTGGGGGAGGGTGCAACTTTCTAGGTGGTTTTGGAGCTAAAAAGCTTCACTTTTGCAAAACCCTAATTTTTTAGGTACGGTAACAGTGACATTTTTCCTCTTGCGAAATATGCTTCCTTCAGGTTGGCTTTGATACCATGTTAATGTTTATGCCATTATTATAGTTTGCAATTCAATAGATAATAGCAACATAAGAACAAGATCACTGAGAAATACACATCCACAAGAAACACAACATTTATCCTGGGAAACCCTCTAGGGGAAGAAAACCCATCAAAACTTCCTTAATATAAATAGCCAATATAATGCCAAGAGATCTTATGCTAAAACAGAAAGTCCTCTCCCAAGATATGTGCCACTCTCTCTCTCCTTTGTCGGTAACAGATCAAAATTTGTCTCTCAAACTGAGCAAGTGAGTTGTGATCAAATGAGGCGCTAGCCTCCTTTATTTATACAAATTCTGGCACGTGCGAAGTGTCTCTTCACTGGAAGGGCCGACTTCTTCATGTGGGTGGGTAAACCCACCTTTATTATATTTCTGGGTCTTCTTATTAACTGTTGGGGCCGACTTCTTGTTCTGTCTATTATAATTGTCTATTGACCAATCCGCAAAAGTGGATTTGGTCCTATTACAATATCCGACATGATCAATCCACAATGGGGATTGATCCTATAAATAAAATATCAATAATAACAAGAATACTCTTTGCATTTACATTATTTCAACAATTTTTAGCCTCGTGGATGTTAAAAATACTTTCTTTCTTTCAAAAACCTGATCTAGATACTAAGACGAGACTTGACCGAAGGATAATTCCATGAAGCAAGTGACTTCTAGAACTGTGTATTGATCAAGAACATTACATATCCCAACAAATTAAAACTTCATTTCCCATCATCACCTTCCATGAATCTTGTCATGATGGTGTTCCTTGTAGGATCTAAGGAAGTTGTATGGGCGTTGTCATTCACCATCTTATGCATAAACTCCATCTCAATGCAATGTACTTATCCAACCTTGATTCTCCCAGGCCATGCACTTAACTAATCTTCCATCACCCTTGGTCAAAAATTAAGAATTCAATACTTATTGTTGGCTTTAATACGAGGGGAAGTAGTTTTTTTGAAGCATCCAGTCTTGTAAGTTCCATGCTAGGTTTTCCATATATGATATCCAAGACATATATAGTAATGTTTTTGGAAAATCAATATACGATACAATTATTATACAACAAATAAATACATATGTGCAGTAAACACGTGGGACAATTTATGGAACATGAATTTTAAATTTGGACGTAAAGCCAAAAGGAGAGTTATCATAAAGGGAGCTTTTATAACTTAAGAAATTAGGGTTAGCACTTTGTTTTAAATTTTTATTTTTTTTTCATTTTAGTTTAGACAAAAATATGAAAATATTTAATATAAACTCAATTTGAGGGATTTGTTGGACCTTTGGGACTGCATCATTCATTGTTAACCACTTTAGTGGTTATTGTGGTTCCACATTTGGGGTCTTGGCATAAAACCTAAACCTAATTATTGGTGAGTCTCTAGCTCCATTTGATATGCACACTATATAAAGATGCAATTTGTTCTTTGAAACGTTCTTATGAAGATGTGCTTCATTGATTAAAGGTGTTCTTGAACACCACTTCTCCACCTAGTAAGCACCATGGGCTTGTCTAAAAACCCTAGCATGGTATTAGAGCCAAGTTGCAGGAGTAAAACTTGTATTTAGCATCGGACATGTACTTCCACATAGGCTCGGTGTCTAGCATGTCAAAGTTGTCCTTGTAACCTCTCAGAACCTTAACCTTAGGAAGTTCATTTTATAAGTAATTATTAAAGTGAATAACTTTTTAGATTAATGTGAGATTAATTAAGTTAAATTCCTAATTTTTTGGCACTAGTAACTTAAGTGAGAGTTGATTAAGTCCAAATCGTTAGTTCTAAAGTGAACGTGAGATTATATCTCAGCCATTGATCACTTTGGAAAATATATAGGATTTTGGACTTAGGGTTAACTCAATGTAATCAAACACAACTTAGGTGAGCGGATGAGACACACACAAAGAGAGTGAGGAGATCTCATTGAGTGGGTGAAAAGAGTTCATTCAAGTGTGAGTGGGCAAGGCTAAGGAAAGGTGCAAAGGGGTAGCAGGGTGGGTTAGGCTATTGCTACATTGTATTCCTCTTATGGGCCATTAGCCTAGGACGAGAGCACAAGATTTATAATAATAAATCAATCTCAGTTCTAGTTTTCCCTTCGAGGTTTTTCCAGGGGTGTTTACACAAAATATCTTGTGCAATGTGTGTTGGTTACAATGTTTATGCTTCCATTAATTTTCATTAAGTAACCTAGTTGTGTTATTAAAAAATGTGATTTTATTTCAGAATAACCGCCTAGTACTAGGTTCAGATAAAATAACATGGTATAAGAGTTGACACTCTGAAAGGAGAAACCAGATTGCATAAGACGAGATATTGTAGCGAGAAATTTTTATTATTTGTCTGTGAAATTTTTTTATGCAGATGCAAGTTTTGGGGTTAAGAAATTAAAAAAAAAGGAGAGGTATCGTACGACAATCGTACAACAATTATCGTACAATTTCCATACGAGTCATACAACGTATAGTTGATGTTGTAGGTAGTTTGCGTGCTAGTGAGTTGAGATCTAGTCGCGTGTTGAAGAGATCAAGTTGGCGGTAGCAGGTGTGCAGGCCAATGGGAATCGAGAGCGAAGTCATTGGGAACAACGATGAATCATAGAGAACAATGGTCATTTTGAGGACAATTGTGTGGAGGTTGGGCATTGAGTAAGAGGACTTGAGTAGTGTGAGACTGTTGGAAGAGACGTTGATTGAGGATTGACAACTGCCAATCAGAGTGTAGCAACAACAGGCAATGGTGGAAGCTAAGTGAGGTTGCCATGGTGAGGTTTGTGTTGCAGTAAAGTATTGATTCACACAAAGAAGAAGCAATAAAGCACATGAAGTACAATCGTTAACTGCAGTGGAAGGCACAAGCGAGTGGAGGTAGCAGCTGCAGGAGAAGTGTAGCGCAGGTGTGGGTTGGGCACAATTGACTTGGCTGCAGCAGAAACAAGCCAACAATTACAGTCATCAATAGCGAGAGGTCACGTGTAGAGGCCGTCATTGACCAAGGTGTAGACAGTCATTGAAAGTGAGGAATCGAGGTTGTAGGTCGCGAGCCAGCCTAGGCCATACAAACAATCGCCAGATCAGGTCATCAACAAGAGAGCCAGGCAGCTCATGAGCCTAGAGAACTTTCGAGCAATGGGAAAACAACCCGGGCAACAGGTTGAGATAGTCGGGTAGTGCCCATAAAATACTCGGGCAACAATCAGATAGGGGTTCGGGCAACGAGCATGGAATCCATGTAGTGGATTTTGAGTTTTTCAATAGTTTGCAAAGATGGCCCCATCGAGATTACTATTCGAGGATAGGTCACACATGGTGTCCAACTACAGTCTGTGGAAGGAGAAGATAATGTTGGTGTTAACGAAGAATGATATTTGGGAGTTTGTCAACTCCATTCTGGCCCCACCAACAGATCCAAAACATTTGGTCGTCCATATGCTAAAGGACGTGAAAGCTAGAAGGATTATTCTAGACAGAGAAAAGGATCACTTGACCCCTAATTTATATGGAAAGACAACTCCTAGGGACATGTGGGAGGCTTTGAAGAGCTTGTTTCAGAGTAAAAATGAGAATCACAAAATGGTGTTGAGAGAGAAGCTCATGGACACGAAGATGATATGATCAGATACAATGACAACTTATCTCACCCAGATCCATAGGTTTGAGATGAACTCGGAACAATCAAGGAAGCATTGTATGACTCAGAGTTGGTGAGGACGACACTCAAAGGCTTCAGGAAGGAGTGGACATTGTTCATCAAACGAATCATGGCATGAGAGAAGCTCCCTGAGTGGTCAATATTGTGAGATGACTTCGTTCAAGAAGAACTTCAGGATGAAGAACTGAATGGAGGTCGACACAAGGTTGATGATGAGAACCTTTCTCTTGTCAACCAGGCAAAGAAGGACAAATTCAAGAAGTTTGCTAGTGGAGATGACAATAAGAAGAAGATGAACAAAGTCAAGTGCTATGCATGTCACAAGTTTGGGAACTATACATGTCAATGTCCAGACAGTAAAATTAGTGGAAACGAGACAAAACGAGACACAACTAGAGGTAATTGTGTCGACAAAGGCTCAAATGGATGAGTTTGCCAAGAAGTTTGAACAATCAAAGCTCTTACTTCTTTCCCATACTACCTTGGGCACCATATCAGTTGGTGCATGGTTGATAGATAGTGGAGCCACATGTCATATAATAAGAGCACGAGAGTTGTTCGAGAGCTTCATAGAGTTTGGCTCAAAGATGTATGTGGAACTTGGTATGGAGACCAAGCATGTAGTGTAGATATCTGGAATAATGTCATTCCAGATGGAGTCAGGAGATGTTTTGAGAGTGAAAAATGTGCTCTGAGTGCTAGAACTCAGGAGGAGTGTGCTCTCAGTCTTAGTGATTGAGAAGAAGGGCCATGAGGTATTATTTCGAGATGGATAGGTGTTGATCAAGCCTAAAGGATCTAGCTCAGACACAACAATTGTTCTCAAAGTTAGAGAGAGCAACTTGTATAGGCTAAAGGGATAGCCTATGCGAGCTATGACAAGCAACATAATGGTAGAGGACAAGGAGTAGGTAGCTCCAACAGTTGAGCAACTCGAAGGGAGTCATCATTCAAGTTCAGGTGGGAAGGAGCAATGTTCCAAGTTTGTCCAGAAGAAGTCATGGTATTAGATGACCATGCAGGATGCTCAGGAGCAGGAGACTTCTCGGGCCATGATCATAGACGAGTCTTCAAGAAGGGTTTGAGCGAAATGAAAATGATATAGCTTATGTTTCAAAGGGAGCAACCAATCAGGTGGATTGGAGAGTAGCCATGGTAGCAGATTTAACAGGGAAGATAGGGCCACCTCTAGGTGGTAGAAGTACCTTCCTTGCTAAGAGGGAGTGTTGATGTATTTAACATCAGACATATACTTCCACATAGGCTCGATGTGTAGAAGTCGTCCTTGTAACCTCTTAGAACCTTAGGAAGTTCACTTTATGAGTAATTATTAAAGTGAATGGCCTTTCAAATTAATGTGAGATTAATTGAGCTAAATGTCTAAGTTCTTGGCATTAGTAACTTAAGTGAGAGTTGATTAAGTCCTAACCATTAAATCTAAAGTGAATGTGAGATTAGATCTCAACAGTTAATCACTTTGGAGAAGATCTAGGGTTTTGGACTTACGGTTAACTCAATGTAATAAAACGTAGCCTAGGTGATGTTAGAAACAATAGATGTGCTCATTTAATCATAGAAAATATAGCAATATTGTCACCCAACCATAGGCCGAAGCCACTCACGAGCACCTTAACCTTGACAAAGAATGATTATGGAAGCAAACCCTATGCCTAATAGCCAACCAATGTAGCGTACCTCTCTCTAGAGCTAGCACACAAGGCAGAAAGTCCAAACCATAACCAATAGAAAGTCCAAGCCTAAACCGAGAATATAGGTTGCAGTAGCTGCAGTTGCAACTACTCTTCAGAGTTGTGCACTTACTCAGTTTCTGCAATGCACACTCTTACATTTCTGCAATTGCAAGATGTGTGTGCCAAAAGAGATCTAACGTCCTGTATTTATACTGCTCCTCCTTAGCTTTCTGGGTCGACTTCTCATTCTAGAGGCTAAAAACTCAATATTAAATATTTCCTTTAGCCGACTTGTCTTCTAGGGTTATGTCCAATGCCTTAGGGTTTCTTCTTGCTTCTCGAAACATTCTATTCTTGTCAGGGTTACACGTGGAGGTTAATACCTCCCACAACTACCATAATATCAACAAGTAAGAGGATGAGACACACTCAAAGAGAGTGAGGAGATCTCATTGAGTGGGTGAAGAGAGTTTATCCAAGTGTGAGTGGGCGAGGTTGAGGAAAGGTGCAAAGGGGCAACAAGAGAGACAATAGTCAGGTGGTCTAGGCTATTGTTGCATTGTATTTATCTGATGGGCAATTATCTTGGGATGAGAGCCCATAATTTATAATAATAAATCAACTTAGATTTGGTTTTCCCTTTGAGGTTTTTCCATGAGTGTTTCCCCAAATTATCTTGTGCAATGTGTGTTGGTTTCATTTTTTATGCTTCCACTGATTTTCGTTAAGTAACCTAGTTGTACTATTATTAAATAAAGTGATTTTATTTTGAAATCACTCCTTGGTGCTAGGTTCAAATAAATTAACAAAATTATGTCCTGTGTAGTGTGATTTTGATTAGTTCATGGGTATGACAACGTGTTCTCTAATGATGTTGGGATGAGCTCGTGTGGAAGATAAGTCTTACCATGGTAAGTGATGACCATTTGATTTACACATACAAACTTTTTGGCATGAAATATCCAGTGCTATCTCTGTGTGCCCTAGTGTATAGAAATCTCATTTTTTTCTTTGACAAATTCTTTCTAGAAGTTACTACCTGTTTAGTAAATAGGTGTGGATGATTATTTTAAGGTTCTACATTCTCACTGGTTGTATATGTGTACATCATTTGTAGCATCCCCAGCCTTAGGGCTGAACCACACTACATAAATGCTCTATCATAGTTGTGATACCACAATGTGGCATCCCCAACCCCAAACTGAGGCATGCCACACAAAATTTCCCTCTAATACTTGTAAGTAACGTTCCCAGGACCAAACCTGAGCGCGCTACCATGATATTTCTCTTTGTTACCATCATTATCTTTGCCCAACACGACACAATAATCTGATGTACAATCTAAGTTGCATAAATTACAATTATATAGTCCAACAAACAACCAAAACCATGCGTAATTTATGTACATGCATAATAAGACATGCTTAACATTCTTCAATGCAAGTTGCAGTCTAAAACATTAAACACAGCGGAAGTAAAACACATTAATTCAACAATTAAAAAAAAACAATTAAGCATCCAAAGTCATGTCACTTATCTTGGAGACACCAACTAGCGACAAACCTCTGATATTCCTCCCAACCATAGACACTGTTGTTTCAATTCTCAATAGCAGATCACATCTGACCCATGTCTCTGACTCCACCAAAGAAAAGGTACTCTCACCAATCCCACTAAATTCTAACAACACTCATCAAGAAAGCCAAGCTAATGGCACCAACTCTAGTAACAATCTCCCCTCACAACCTCTCATTCCCCTCAACTTTTCCCACCCAAGGAAGTGTACCCCTTCATTGTTCTACAATCCTTCAGTTGTACTCCTTCCCTTTCAATGCTTCAACAACAGGTCAGCCAAGAAATCTTAAAGCTTTGTGGCACTTGGAGCACAAGGTTTCTCTTAAGGAGCTTACAGGCACCCCACTAGGCCAATGCACATGGAAATATACCTTAGCAAATTCTCCCACCCAAGAGAATTGTTTCACAGACCTAACAACCTACTTCTTTACAACCCAAACTACCAAGGATTTATAGGGTATTGGCTCTAACAGTCTACAATTCCATTCTTTTTCTAGTTCAAATCACAATAGGGAACACAATCTCCCACTCATGTCATCAACAGTTCGAATGACTAATAGAAGATCCCCCAAACACATTAAGCCCCCAACTTAATTATGCATGCAAACAAAATGACAGTTGGCACAAGAGTAACTTCCTCTCTCTTGGAAATTCATCCCTTCCCAAAAGTTTAGGATAAAAATATAAGCATGACAAGACTTGGACTTCTTAGGAATATTTTATTATATTCCTTAGGCTTAGCCCCCTAGCATAAGCCCCTCTCACAAGTCCCTTAGCCCTCTCGTGGAGTCCTAGTTCCCCATACTCTTTTTGTCCTGAGTTATGCAACAGTGATGTGTTTTTTTATTAATTATGATAATGTGATTTACAAAATACAAAGCTTGGCCCACTGGCCACAACTTACAGGTTCACCGACCTCATACCACATAGGCACCCTGGCCTAAACATACATACATACAAGGCACTCTGGTCCAAACATATCTTGGCTCACCAACCTATTAAACATATGTACAAATACACACAAGGGTCTACTTGGGATGTTACATTACCCTCCCCTTATTTTATGCAATGTTCTCAGTGCATGTTGTACGATGTTCATTTCAAAACTCTTCAAAAAACTCGGAAAAGATGTGCATACTTTTATCACATGATGTCCTCATGGTCCCATGTAGCATCTTCAGGACCATAACAAGTCCATTGGATCTTTACCAATCCTATTGTTTGGTTCTAGAGAAACTTGAATTTCTTGTCTAGTAAGCACATAGGATGAACCTAGAAGTCGCCTTCTTGCTCCACCTGGATCACAGTCCAATCATTAACATGATTACCATCAGACACATATTTATTAAGCAAGGACACATGGAAAGCGTTATGCACATGCATAGATGCAGGGAACGCTAACATATAAACAACATGCCCAATCCTTTCCAGGATTTCAAATGGTCCATAGTAACGTGTTGCCAATTTCGAACAGTGCCCCAACTTTAGGGAACTTCTCTTAGCCTTCACTTTCAAGAACACATGGTCACCCACTTTAAATTCTTCGTGTGTTCTGCCCTTATCAACATATCTTTTATGTTTGTCTTGGAAAACCTTCAAGTGATACTTAATCTTTGCCATCTCGATTATCCCAACTCACTGGAGTGTTGCACTTTCCGCCATACAACACCTCAAATGGACTCATCTTTAACGATGCACGATATCCATTGTTGTAAGCAAAACCCAAATGGAGATAGTCTTCCCATTGTAAAGGCTTGTCCATCACATACATTCGTACCATATCTTCAATCACTTGATTGATTATTTTTCTCTTTCCATTTGTCTCCGGGTGATATGATATATTGAAGTTCAGGTTTGTTTTGAATTCCTTGAATAAGCCCTTCCAAAAGTTCAAAGTGAACTTAGGATCTCTATCAGAGACATTTGTCCTGGGCACACCATGCACCCTGACAATTTCTTTCATATAAATGTCTACAATATTTATTGATTTACGTGTCATCTTTAGTGGCACAAAATGAACTACCTTGTTTAATTTATCCATCACCACCATGATGAAATCATGTTGCCTTACTGTCCTGGGCAGTTTGGTGATAAAATACAGAGTCACCACTTCTCATTTCCACTCAAGAATGGGCAATGGCTGCAACAATCTGACTAGATGTCCATGCTCAACTTTAACTTTTTGGCACTCCATGCACATGACTATATAATCAACCACATCCCTTTTCACGCCTGGCCAAAAGTATTGACCGCTGACAACTGCTATGGTCTTTTGATAACCTGGGTGCCCAACATAAGGAACATTACATATTTCTTTCAGCATAGTATTTTTCATCTCATGTGCATTCGACACATACACTTTGCCTTTGTACCTAAGAACTCCATCCTCTTCCAATCCATAATACTTAAATTTATGTTGAAGTTTACCTTGTTATAATACCTCATTTGCTTGCATATACAACAAATATGATTTTGCAGCTTCAAGAATTCTATCTTTTAAATCAGAAACATACATTCTTATCGTTGAAGCATGCATCTCATGCACCCTCCTACTGAGTGCATCTACTATGTTCTCTTTTCCTTTGATATGCTTTATATCAAAGTTGTATTCATTGAGGAATTCTAGCCATCTTACTTCTCTGACATTTAAATTTGATTATCCAAATAGATATTTCATGCCACTATGGTCTGTCAATTTGAATTTCCATCCCACAAGGTAGTGTCTCCACATCTTTAGCGCATGAATAATGATTGTCAGTTCTAAGTCATGCGTGTCATAGTTCCTTTCGTGCTCCTTTAGTTTCATGGACTCATAGCAAACCACACAATTGTTTTGGGTAAGGACACTACCTAGTCCTTCTTTGCAAGCATCCATGCCCACTACAAAATCTGCATTTGGATTTGCAATCCTTAACATTGGTGCAGTGGTCAACAATTCCTTTAAATGAAGAAATCCATCTTCACATTCCTCAGTCCATTCAAATTTCTGACCCTTCTTTTGCAAAGAAGTTATAATATGGACAATCTTTGAAAACCCTTTTATAAATATTTCATGTAGTAGCTTGCTAGTCCCGTGAATGACCTGACTTCTGTGACATTCCTTGGAACTGACCAATCTTGGATTGCCTTAATTTTATCTAGGTCCATTGCTATGCCTTTTTCTGAAATAATATGACTCAAGTAATGGATCTTCCTCTAATAAAAATGAACATTTACTCACTTTTCCATAAAGTTGATGTTCCCTTAACACCTGTAGGACCATCCTTAAATGTTGATCATACTCCTCTTCAGACTTAGAGTAGATAAGTATGTCATCCAAGAAAACAATGAAAAATTTATCCAACTATTTTCTGAAAATGCCATTCATCAAACACATGAACATAGTTGGTGCATTTGACAACCCAAATGGTACCACTACAAATTCATAATGACCATACCTTGTTCTAAAGGTGGTCTTGCTAATATCTTCATTTTTAATTATTACCTGATGGTAGCTTGACCTAAGATCAATCTTAGAAAATACCCTGACATCCTTCAACTGATCAAAGAGATGATCTATAATTGGCAAATGATATTTGTTCTTCACTGTCATCTTATTCAAGAGCCTGTAATCAATGCACAACAGTAAGGTTATGTTGATAAGAGGAAGTGAATGTTCCTAAAGCAGACTTTTCAACCTCTTGGTCAGCTAAACCAAAGGAAACAAGAATGATCACCCTTGTTTTATAGCCTTAAACATAACATAATCTTTCCCTTCACAGTATATTTGGCGAGATAACTAAGAATAAAAATTAAAGAAATTATACACAGTTTATTAACTTCTAAATAGATTGCAGAATTAAACATCACATCACATATTTGTAAAATGAACTAACATAGAACAAACAATAAACGTTCTTTTCTTGCAACCTTTAGTATTTATGCAATATATTTTAATAGCAACAAGAATTAAAGTAAATAACTCTACCAACACAAAGCACTGAACAAGAACAAAAATCTAAGTTCATTAAACAAGAATAAGGAAATCTGATCTATGAATTGAAAGAAAATAACATTTAGTGAGGTAAAAGCAAGCAACTCAAGAAAATAGAATATGAATATGGGAAAAACATTTATTATTATTAAATGCTTCTTCATCAATACATTAGAATGGCAATCTTAAAGTTCTTTCAGCTTCTATGAAAGTCTTGACCAGAAACATGTTCTTGTATAGACAGCTAGCATTTACGAGACCACTCAACTACTATGTAAATGACAAATACAAATTATGAACTGACAAAGCTGCAACATGCTTCAGTGAATGTTTCTAGACACTGGTACTAGTCTCTACAACCAAGAACCAATTAAACAAGCTAACAATGTAAACTTAAAATAACTTTTTGCTTCAACAATCAACAGTGAAATACACCTTATGCAAAAAAAATCATAATTTGACCTCCCATCTCGCCATTTAAAAATAACTCATGCTATCAACATAATTGTTAGACCCTAGTATTATAGTGCAAAGATGAAAAAATGACTTATAAAACCAAGAAAATTGTTTCAAGCATACCATAGCGAGTGTAATATGTATCCCACTTTTCAAGGCTTGAGTATTTATATAGCTTGCCACCAAGGTGTTTAGCAACTTCCCATATCTGCATCAACATAAAATGCTAACTAACTATCAACACGCGGTCACAAGAACATACCACAATATGTTTTATGACCTCAAGCAACTCAGGAAGAAACATAGGAAACACAAAATGAAATAAATTTCGAAATATAACAGTCAAATATAAGTCAAGGGGGGGGTGGGGCTCCTTATCCATAAGATTTGTCCTAGGAAGAATGGATTCCAAAGGAGTTTTCTTAAACACCTTGTGATTTTCTTCACTTAATTATTTGCTACATCACTGTTTACAACCGTTCACCATTATTCCCATGCAACAAAATAACCAATAAAAATCAAACATGTAATAGATTTAAGTTTCATAATAATCACATACATAAATATAGCATCACTTTATATGCACAAAACAAAATAAATCCTTGAATTGTCACTTCATACTGTCATAAATCCTTGAAGTGTCTTTAACAATGCAAATATACATGCTCATTGTCTTAAAAAAAAATTAACTACATAAACTTAATCAAACAATGATTTCAGGATGAAGGTCTATAAAAATAAAGCTTGGGTCTGACAGAAACCCATTGTATATTCTCATGATTATGTCCAATGGACCTAGTTGCTGAAAGTTCCTCTGTATTTATGACTATGACAAATACAACATTATGCATTGTTGATAAGATTGTCTCTATGCCACGAA
>ML831901.1:42768-66625 GCA_009831015.1 Picea engelmannii | reverse complement strand
TGGGGAGTAGGTGGGGTGCCCTAGTAGCCTCAAACACTCTGATATAAGTATTTGTTTCTTCAAAATACCAGTGGCCAACCTAGGAGATCATCTTTTTGGTTGTCGTTGAAAGGCTTGGGAATCATTTTCTAAATATAATAAAGTTCACTCTCGCTATAAACTCATCACATATCATGGTGTAAAAAAAAATTGTACCTATTTTCCCGCAAAATGTTGAAATAAACATGCACATGTAACTCGGCAACATGCTAGCTTAAATTCATACCTGCGAAAACATTTCTCATGTAGATTACGTCCAACATGTAAGATTCCATATGGAAAATTGATGTTTCTCCATATTTTGGTTTCTGGGCCTCTAGGATGTTGATACTCAACTGTTTGGAAATGATGGATCCGCAATTGAAACTGCTCCCAGAGATTTCCACGATATATGCTAATGGAATCCACACTTCTAAAAACTTTGAGCAATCTTTTTCCCCATACAATCGATAGATTAAAGCCATTAAATACATATAAGTATCTCTGAGGTTTACCGTGATGTACCAGCCATTTCTCATGTTTGTAAACTTCTTATATTCTTTCCACCATGAGGCCAGTAACCTATTGGTGTCATGGAACTCATAAAACCCGACCACAAATTTTTTATTCAGTTTCTCCTCTGGCTCTCTAAGCTTGTAGTATTTTTGTACCTCTAATGGAAGAAAGACACCAACACATTCTCCCTCCTCATTATTGACCATGAATTTCATCATGTATGTATGGTCAATTATCCATCCTAGGGTTTTGATGCATGGCAGAACTAGGGTCCGAAAAGCCACCATGTGAAGATATGACCACCTGATATTCAAGAAAACTTGGTCATCCAATACCCTGACATTCGGTTCGCTATGAGGTGTAAACTCTGGGTAATATATCTCACTGATTTTGTTAAAAAAATCCCCCCAATGTGGGAGCATTACTTTAGATCTAATGCTTTCCTCTGTGTCCCTGAATGCTAGAGGTTGGGTAAATTGTTTATCGGTGGAAGTTCAGATAACTGAATCTATATTTGAAACAAAATCAAGTTCCCTTGCGATCGTCAGTGTCAACCCTTCGTCGATCTCCAATTACTTCATCTTGGGCGTTCCTGGTGAGTGTCTGGTCATCGACTTTCACGAAGGCCTTTTTCTGCACAAAACGGAATAATAAGCTGCAAGACAACTATGAAAAGTGGTATTCAACACAATTGTGAATGTAAACAATAAATACCATGCTTACCTCTTCCTTGCAAGAAATAACCTTAGCTTACTAGTAATTTAAATGGCACAATGACCTGTTACCTCTTCGATTCTCTCTTTGCTCCTTTGTCTTCTTGGGAGATCAGTGATTTGCAAATGGAATACCATGCTTGAGCACAAACTTTTCAAATTTAAAACGTACCTACCTTGTCACATAGAGTCTTAAATTCAAGAGTATAGATATGATCTATACAATCTATAACAGAATCCACATCATGCTCAGGATTAAATGAAATGCAAGTTGGTGGCGTAGGAGCATGTTACTTTTAGATTTCATCAGTGAATTAAAAAAAAACAAATTAGTTGATCGGCGCGTGATGTCGTTGTATAGAACCTGGGTGTTTTTGCACTTCAACGAGACTAGTATGATCGGTATTGGGGTTACGCAAGATCATTAAATGGATGATGCAGATCAGACAGAATCATCGACGTCGACAGGTAAAGGTCCTATCTAAATCCAAAAGTTCAATGTTCTAGCAATTTGCCAGTAGTTAATGAGTGCATTGCCATCGGAAGATTGTCTTTAACGTTGTTTCGTTGGTGCCTTAGGAAAAAGTTCTGATGTCGACCCAAACTATCATACAGTGTTGATGTGGAAGAGAAGACGTGGAAGTACATATATGACATGGGGAACATCAAAATATGACATGGGTGATAACCAAGCGATATGGACTATCCATGCGGAAAAACATGTGACGGTTGATTTGACCTTTTCAGCATGAGAAACGTTTCTTTTCGGTGTAGGTGATTTTCTTTAGGCATACATTTTTTGGCACGTCCTTTCTCCCATTTTGTTGATGTCGATGATCGATTATCGTTGTTATGTGGGCAGTTTTCCTTACATATTTCGTCAATGCCGACGATACATCGATGATTGTTTTTAAGGAATTATTTTTGCAGACTAGATTCGTCGATGGGCGCATGGGTCTTTATAAAACAAATTTTAAATTGTGTTCATTGAGTTTAATGCCACATTTAGTTAGAGAAAAATGTCAATATTTTCAACAAACTTCAAACCAAACTGAATGTGATCGATGATAGAACACAACAATAGAAAAACCAATTGATCCTTACACAACTAACTCCATTCAGAAATGACAAAGTGGTACCCAAAAGAAAATTTCACAGAGACTTTTTAGGGTGTGTTGAGTGCTCAACATGGTCCTATGAGGATATTTATCTTTCACTAAGAGGCTATGAAAATTTGGAATAAAATCAATCTAAACCAACAAATAAGATGCAGCTACAACTATGAAAAAAAAAGTAAAATGAATGTTGGAAAAGCAATGGCTTCCTACATGCATCTAAGACTAGGTCAATGAAAAGAATGCACTTTTTTATTTTTTTTTATTTTAACCAATGATTAATGCAAACAAGAAAATCCTAACTACCTAAAAAACAATTACAAAGTCTAATTTATATCCTATTGTAGTAAAAAATAGAAAGTAAAATCTTCAAGAAATGAATTAGGGGAAAGGTACTAAAACCCTAGGGGATTTGTTCCTCAATTTTATAGATTTCTTGAAGATGATACTTTAACCTGCAGTAATAGTATCTAAAAGTAACCTACATGCCCTGAAGAATACTCATCTAGCCGACAACAAACCCTAAAAATGAAAAAACTAAGATTTTTGGGCCAATGTAGAAACTCACCTAGTTAATTGTGTTTCCCTTTCAAAATCCGCCATTGGTTGTTGCGATGCCCTTACAAAATATACCATTGGTTCCTGCATTGGAAAATGCATAGTTTGGCTCCAAATAGTGCGTTGGTCAACACACTCACTGCCCCATGTTCCTGCATTGTGCCTTGAGAGGTCTTTGAAAACTATAAGCTTGGCTCAGCAAGAATGTTGAAGGTTCCAACAAAGATACACTCTTTTCTCTATGGATCAAGTGCCTCCCTCTTCTCAGAGGGAATATTGGCCCATAAACATGAACAGAAAATACAAAAGTGGGTCACTTCTGGTTTGAGGTTTCTCCAAGCCTCGTAGAGGGTCTTATCCTTGATATATCTATGGGGAGATCTGTTTTGGATATAGGTTGCACAATTAAGTGTTTCAGCCCATAATCTTTGTGGAAGTGACTTTTCATGTAGCATGCAAGATTCCATATTTTTTAGAGATCTATTTTTCCACTCATCAACTTCATTTTACTGCGAAGTATAAGAAACCGTGTGTTGTAACTGAATCATAGCCTCATGACAAATATTTTGTATCTCATGGTTGACATACTCTCCCCCGTTATCTGTTCGGAGGACTTTGATTTTCTTTCCTGACTGTGTCTCAACAAGGGCTTTGAACTATTTGAGGTGTTGAAAGACCTTTGATTTTTTTCTGAGAAATAAAATCCATGTGAAGCATGAGAAATCATCAACAAAAATGAGCACGTACCTTGCTTTTTTGATTGATGGATGCGGAAAAGGACCCATGAGGTCACTATGGATCAGATCTAAAGGAAAGGAATCCTTCTAAGTCTTTCCTTTGTCGAATTTATCTTGAGGGAGCTTTCCAAGAACACATCCCTCACAAATTCCTTTGAAGAAGTGGATGTCAAGTAGACCATCAACCATTCTCTTCTTGCTAAGTTGTTGCATATATCTGAAATTTAAATGCCAGAACATGTTGTGCCATATCCTACTGCTTTCATCAGCATGGGTAAGTAGTAATGCAGAATCTAGTTCAATAAATTTAGAAAATGTGTAGAGTCTAGATTGATGATTTACCTCACCAGTAGAAATCCTAGAATTGGTTTTCATATCATATATATCCACTGCATCAGGTGTGAATATGACTCTCTTTTCAGTGTCGAATTTTTCCATCTGATACACGGAGAGAATATTGATGAAAATTTTGGGAACGTGTAGCACATTCTCAAATCTTATGTTTGTGAGTTCAATTCTTTATTTGTCGGTGACCTCGACTAGAGAGTTGTCCCCCATAATAATAAGAGGACCTTTTCATGCATATAATTAAGAATAGAATTATTTTGTGGCCTCCATGTGGTGTGATGCACTTGAATCTACAATCCAAGCATCGGGAGACGATTTTATGGCAATCAAAGCATGGCTAGAATTGCCTTTCTTGAGTTTCTGATCTTCTGGATTATTCTTCTTGGCACCCTTGGGGATGTGATCTCCAAGGTTGTTTTGATAAATTATTTGGGCCATTTGATCTATCTTTATCTGCATACATGTATATTCTGGGTGGAATCATTTATGGAAGTGAGTGCATTTCTCCCCTTTTCTTCCCTTTCCACCTTTGGATCCGAAGGCATCGTTGAAGGGTTTTGAGTACCCTTCCTTCTTTGGATTTGCATGTGCTTTCCTTTTGTCTTTTTATTTAGATTTTTTATATTGATGACCGCTACCATATTTCACAGTAAGTGCATGCACCTTTGGGCCTTTGATTTTTCCCATATTGATGAGCTTGTTCTGCTCTCGTGTCAGAGACTCGATAAAGGCCTCGAGAGAGGGAATCTTCTAGGTGACTCCATAGCCAATCCTAATTGAATGAAATGTAGATACAAACATTGATTATTCCAGACCAAGTTTGGAGATAATGGTGAGAACCATTCATTTCTCCTCCTTAGATTTATCAACCCTGCAAGCCTTGAGATGCAACGACAAATCCTTATATTTGGTAAAGAAATATTGGAGATTAGAAAAGGTTTTTGGATCTAATGTGATCAATTCCACCTCGAGCATGTGTCCCCTCATCTCATCATATTTTCAAAAAATACTTTCCATGTTGGTCCAAGCTTCATTGGGATTTTTACATGAGGATATGTGAAAGAGGAGTTCAGGAGAAATGAGACTGCAAATTGTTCCAAACGCTTCATCCATTCGATTTAGATACTTGGATTTTTCTATGGCTAATGTTGGTTCAGTTTATGTGTTCATGGTTAACCTATATAATCCTCTACCTCGAAGATGCATTATCATCTTCTCTTTCCATGCAAAGAAAATGTACGGTGTAAGAATTAATTCTTTTGGAAATTCCATTTTTTCGTTGTCTTCAATATTCGGTACATGAAAAATAATTTGGTGTGTCTTTTCCCTAGAAGTTTGTCGGCTCTGATACCATGTAAGTGTGTTGAAATTGCACATAATAGATCTAGATAGAAAATGACATACACAATTTGCAAATAAAATATGAGAAAAGAGAAGCAAGAAAGAAAGAATGGAAGAATTCCCATTAACCAAATGAATGAATGATAATTTACACATGATATACTCTATATAACTCAAATAATGCGCACTAGAGAAGAATCCAATGTGCCATATTGGTGTTATAGAGTGATCTGGACACACACCAGCAGTTACGAGAGTAAATTACCACCTATTCTAGTCTCTCAGGCAGTTACAGGAGTGAACTGCCACCTAGTCTGAGTTAACTAGTATAGCAGTCTTCAGTTAACTAACTGAAACAGAGTGAAGTGAGGAGGTGATCAGGGAATCATGAGTAATTTTCTAGTTTGGTGATAATCCCAAGGACAATGCGCATTATTTGGTGATTGTTGGCCCTTGGTTATGGATTAAGAAAGAAAGTGAAGAAAAAGGAAAAGAAAAGACGAAGTGTGAACTGCACAAAAGGTACATTGACTGAGATTGGGTCGAAGTGATCAAAGAAATAGAAAAGAAGCAGCAAAGCAAGGGAAAGATATACGTTGAACGAGATGATCAAGGATGACAGATCATCAAGGAATATGGATCGTGGACAACTCAGCAAGCGGAAGAATATGTCAACGAGTGCTTTGGAGCACTTCGCGGGGAAGAAGGAAAGAAAAGATGGCAAATCTCGAAAAACGTGGGTCAAAGAGGACCTAGGGTTTTGGAAACCTATGGTTTTGGATCTAGGATTTTGACACCCAGACGTTGTCATGTAATGTATAAATAAAGGTCTAGAGGACTTGGGATGAGTTAGTTCAGAGTTGGTTGTTTGTGAGTATTGTGCATGATCCTTGTTGTGGATACTATTGTGCATATTGTGAGAGAAAAAAGTGTTGAGTGTGAGAGCCTTCTAGTATTGTAGGATATTCATCTGGGTGCAAAGATCAACCCTGCAGCTGGGTGTGCAAGGAGAGGAGAGAAGAAGAGAAAGAGAGAGATATATGCAAGCTAAGAGCGCAAATAGAACTGTATGATTTCATATAATATCAAGAAACACAGTTATGTGGACATAGCCCTAGGGAGAGGGTGAACCACGTATATTTTGTGTCTTTGTGGTTGATGTTGTGTTCTTTTACCTTCTGTTATTTTGTCATTGCATTATTATGTTAGATCTGGAATATAACTGTGCGAAGTAGGTTTATGCTTGGTAAGAATAACTAGGTTGCATTGTGTTGTTGTCTTGGATCCACTTGTGTTTCCTCTGGTTGTAGACACCTATGTCCTGCAACCCCCTATAGCTACTTCGGGTGAGACTGCATTTTCTTCACAGGTGTTTCCGAAAGGGCCAGTAGTTAGGGATTGTTGGTGCATTATTACAGTTGAACCATGGGTCTACCCCTATGCCAACAAATGGTTCCTTTGCCAGGACCGAGATCTTCTTGAGGGAATGTCAAGGTGGTTTCCATCGAAGACAGAGATTCAGAAGTGGATAGAAGAAAAAGAAAAGGACTTCGCCGAAGTCCAGAAGAAGAACCCTAAGCTTAGTACAAAATATTGGTTGGGAAGGTATATCTTTACTGATATACAAGAGATTTTCTTTGGAGGAATTCATAAGGAGCTATATGAGTGGTTAGCCAGATTAGAAGATATTGAGTTTGAGATCAAATCTAGACCACCTGTGGTTTGGATGTCGGTGTTGATCAAGAAGGTCAAAAGAGTTGATAACACTGTGTCAAGAGTAGTATATCACTGGTTAAATAGTACTATTGGAGGGTACATCACCAAGTTTTCCATTGACAGAGTTGAGTCATATAGCCAAGCCGAGAGATATTTCTTTAAGGGACCTAGAGGGAATTTTTTGCACTTTTTGAAGTTTAATATCAAGATGTTATTGCATGAGAAGAACATCTTGAAAATACAGTACGTAGTCCAATTGAAAAGATAATGTTCAAAAACTCAGACAGCGACAGCGACACAGAAGTTGGACATACGCGCATGTTGAGGACAAGATATGTATTGATCTTATTCAAGCATTTTCATACTTTACTTGGCTAAATTAAAGTAGACAGTAATGTCACCCTATGTTTATAGCCAAAAACAATATATATCCTAACTCACAAGTATTAATTACAAGTTCTTAGGCTAGTCTTTTATCAACAAAAAGCTTGCTGGAAATTCACTTTTTATGTATTTTTCTGAAAATATCAGTTGTTGAAATAAATGTAAGAACAAAAGTAAATACACCAAGGTCATAATCAATGTAGATGAGACATAAAGCAATCCCTTATTTCATTTCAATTCACCAAAGAGTCATTGTATTTACAAAACTTCACACAGAAATCTTGGACCAAAGTCAAACTTAGAAATCCCCAATGGAACATACAAAAGGACCTCTGACAGAAAACCAAAACTAAACTCTAAAAGTTGGATCATCTTGCCACAGATTGCTGCCCACTCAACTCTCTGAAGAAGAAGTGTCTGAATGATTTGATACAGCCCTGAATGTTGTTGTCTACAATAAGACCCTTGTCATGGTTTGTGCTTCTATCCCCCTCTTGTTCCTACCCTAAGTTCAGATTTTAACAATTTCGAATTGATTAGAGTAGTTGAACTAACTTATTAGTTAAGCTAACATAAATCCTTAACTAACTTTAGTTAAGGAAGGGGGGAAAAGTAATAATCATAATATGGTCATAATTAAATAATAACTAATAGGTGGGACCCCCTTGCGACTCCTTTAGTGAATAACAATCATCACATAATAACATAATCCATTATCATCACATCATAACATAATCCATTTGTTAAGAAAACACACCCCTTGTGTCTCCCTTCAAAACATATTTTTCTTTGACAATTTTGGCTCATAAAATTTGAAAATAATTCAAATTAATACTCATATATCCAAAATAAGACGTGTTGTCCAAAATGAAACATGTTGTCCAAAATCCATGAAGACCACTATCATAAAACAATAATTGACATAAAATTAAAACCCATATTTTCCAGTCTGTGAAGCAACCTTTCCTTGGTTGTTGTTGTCACCTCTTGATTTCCCTGAAAATGCCTTGAGGTGGGCAGAGCCTTTAGGATTTATCTCACTAATCACATGGGAAAAATCATCCCTCAGATGCATCCATGAAGACACAGATTTTCCAGAGTCATCGGAGGGTGAGGAAGGGGCAGCGACATCTTTTCCTTTACCAAATGCATGGTGGGCTTCAGTCTTCAATCTCTTGCTGGCATGGGAGGATTACATTGGCGATTGGTTAGGGGAAGCTTGGTAAATGGGGTTCAAAGGTGGGAGAGTAGGCAAAGTTAATTTTGGCCAGCCACGGTGTTGGGAGACTGTCGGGTGAACAATCTCATGCCACCCATCGTTTTCCGAGACTTCGGGCTGTAAAGAGACATGAGGAGGCACAAGTATACCAGGGGCTTGAGGGCCTTGGAAGGGAGGCATTTCAGGCCTCGGTTGGACTATTCCTTGTCCAATCCAATTAAAGAACCCAGCATGGAACAATTGGCCAAGCTCTTCAGAATCATCATCAAAATGTATTGAGAACCTAGGCCTCCTTGGGCCTTGGTTCAAGTTACCTCTACCTATGTTTCCTCGGCTATGGATTCCCCGACTGAAAAAACTCATCCTGCATATGTTAACAATTAGTAAATAGTATTTTAAATAAAAATGCATGACAAATCCTTAAAAATATGAAATAGATTTGGCTCAGAATGTATCAAGATCATGCAATCCAATCCATACAAATTGTTCTAATGTTAATCAAAGAGAAGGGGGGTGGAAAAAATGTTCAGGGATATATGAGGGGTTTGTAATTTGCGAAAAAAAATGATATAATGAAAGGGAAGAGATATGGTCATTGCTCAATGATAAAAACAATCAATTGTAAGCAACCAATAAACCTCACTGCAATCCACACAGAATTCTTCCATTTCTATCCAATATAACACAGAAATTTTCTTAGTTGTGATCAATATCATAACAGGGGGTGAAAAATGAATATGGGATATGTGAGGGGTTTATAATTAGGGAAAAAATAGATAATGAAGGGAAAAAAAACGTTTATTGTTCATGATATTAATCAAGCAATCCATAACATATTTGCAGTAAGGAAAATATGCATCAACCAACAATCAGATGACTAAGTAATAATTCTTGTGCATTTGTTTAATTTTACTATCCATTAATATCCAACACAGTGTTATCACAAAATAGAAGTACTTCACACAATTTGTAAGAGTTTTTGTTCCTTTTATTCTTACATTTTTCATGTCATAACAGTCAACAACAACACTCAATCTGTAACCATTAACATCCACCATTCCATACATTCCCCAATCTACGTTTGTATTTGAAAGTAGTGATTTCCAAAAATAATAATGGAGTCTCTACAGATCCAATCAAGATCTATAATGATACGTTCCCATACATATATATGCAATAGAAAGATCAAAATAATAAACACCTCACACGCCATGCCTGAAAGGCAATTGTCTATACAACCAACAGTCATCATTTAGACACAGGCTATGCAGAAACAAATTTCTGAAACCATGTAACCATGCCACTGTAAAAAACAAATATCTTAGTGTTATTCAAAACTGGGCCAAACGTCCCACACAATTGTCATCAACAGTGATCCATCACAAAAGACAAACGCACTTAGAATTCGGGGGTATCACTAGGCATACGAAAAAATCCATCCATATTATACATGGTGCACGACTAAGAGAATTCCACAGTGTCATAATTCCCATAACCACACAGCAATATATATAACCATGACATAACTCAAAACTTCATTATGGGCCATTTATTTAGTCGCATGTGAGTGACTAGGCCGCACGCATTCAAGTGTAAAAAGATGCAATAAACATATCCAATCCAATCTTCTAATTCTCAAGACATCACCTACAGGACGCGACATGTGTGACAACACCAAACCCCTGTGACTAATGCCAACCATTATCCGAACATCATAAGAACCACTCTAACGGCTTTATATTAACCAACAATTCGTCACTGTGGTGAGGGAAGCAATAAACCAAACAAGCGTGATAACGGTATGTACCTCTGAACCAAAACAAAAAATGGCTGAGGCCCTTTCATAACATAAAACTGATTCTTTGAAAACACGCTAGCGACCGTGAACCTTAGCAGTGCAATTGGTAATGCGGGGCTCATGCCATTATCACGGAGTTAGTGACGAGAAACTAAACCAACATGATGGATATACGACCCATGGGTGAGCCCGTATTCAGGGTAATAGACCACGGTGACTGGAAAACACTTGACAGGATTGACAGTTTCCCTATGCAACCTCGGTCAGGAGGGTTTAGGGTTTTCACAGTAGCCTTCATAGGAGGAATGGATCTAACTTCAATGAGACTTTAAGGCCAAAGGCGTACGTGAAAGGGGTTGTGATGCTTGTGGACGGGAGACAGTCCCTTGACAAGGATGAATAAGGAAATAGGGCTCTTAATCAAACCCAATAACTGATAATACAATCATCCATCCATGATTTTAAACAAAACCCTTGAACCAACATGCAATGGTAATAAAGAACTATCACCCAGGAAGACTAACAAGCCAACGAACTTAAACTGATACGAGACAAACCATCTATTTTCATTCAAATCCAAAATTCCACATAGTTGCAACACTTAAGACAAACACAAACCCACACAACTGAACCAAAATCATTTCATAACCAGAGTGAAGTCAAGAATGGCCAAAAGAGACATACATGTTAATCGAAGTCCTTAAGATGAGATGTGGTCAAGCAGTTTCACCCTGCTAGAAATCTGGAGCATGAACACAACAGCAAGATCAAAACAACAATCTGACTAGGGTGGCGACCAACGGGAAGGGTAAAGGTGATGTGTAGTAAATGCATGTCGCCTCCACCCATATCTCATTTACTCCATAGTACATGCCAATGAGCCTTCCATTAACACAATTAATAAACCAGTGCATCAATAGTATCAACACATTCAAACCATAGTATAATCCAAGTCTACATAATCATCCAACCATTTGCATTCACTTTGCCAAATGCACCACCCATGTTTACATTCTCGATATAACTCAAATAAATCGCTTCAACACTACACAATACAACGATCATGTATAGAATCATCATCAAACATTTAACCAAAACATAGCATAATCACCATAAAAATGCAAGCCATCACTTCCATGAGCCACCAATGTTATAACATATGTAAGCCAGCCACCGATCCCATTAATCAATGCATAGCCAATGCATTGTCACCTTGCCAAAGTGCACGACCAAAATTTCCACCATATGCATATATAAAAAAACGTAATTAAACAATATTTCATGGCCATTTCTTTTTTAGCTAGGACTTAACCACTATCAACAAGTATGTAGAGCTAGGTCTCCTTTTTTTTTGCATTAGATATAGTATTTAATTTTCCTCAAAATGCCTTTTTGTAATTTTCACTAACATTTTTGTTATACGGGCGAGAAGAACAAATACCATGAATAAATAGCAGGTTGTAGTATCATGAAGGAACAGTATATCAAAACTTAATTGATATCAACGACAACCATATCCTCATCAACCATGTAACTTTGTAGGGCATCATCATAACATTGAAAATGAACAGACCCGATCTTCAAAAGTTCAAGGGGGTCCCACCTACTAGCATTATTTAGTCTTATATAATAATAGGCTTAGCAACACTTTGCGAACGAAATTATGTTGAAGTTTTCAATCGTCAACAGCGCAATGGGAGGACCTTCAAAGAAGTCCCTCTGGTGAACCTGTTTGAGCAGAGCCACGAGCCACTGACACAAGATGAAGGGTTCTACAGTGGAGAATAAGAAGATTTGTTGAACGAGGAACATTCAGAGTCCGCTAGGGAAGAGGAAGGGAAGACTGAAGAACCTCACCGAGAAGAGTCAGAAACTTCAGGAACTGCGCCAACTATTGAAGTAAGTATTATTAATCCTCCTATTGTTTTAGCAGTGTTAAGTAACTAGAGTAGTCAGAGTTACTAGAGCACTGTTACCAGCATTTCATGACATACTCAGTCAAGAAACCTAGTAAGATCTATGGCAGATGAGATGAGGCTACCTATCTTTAAGGGAGATGGATCTGAAGATCCTGATCAGCACTGGTTTTTATGTGAAGCTGTATGGAGTATTAAGAATGTCACTAACGAATCAGTTAAGAGGGATCAGTTTAGTACTACCCTAAGAGACCACGCACAAAGTTGGTACATGAAATCTGTCCAAGGAATTGCATAGCCTAAACAATTGAATGAGATCAAGAATGTGTTGAGTGAAGAATTCAAGAAACCCAAGTCGGAGTCACAATGCATTACAGAACCAAAAGAATCAGGCAAACAGTAGTTGAACCTGTTTGGGAGTTTGATCAGAGGTTTAAGACCTTAACAGGCCACTTGAGTTTTCAGATCCCAGAGGAGAAGAATAAGGAATGGTTCATTGTTTCCCTCTTACCACACATCAAAGTTCCTATGATGCAATAGAATATTTCTTCGCAGGTTGAGGCATTGGAGATCGCCATGAAATTAGAATTAGCCCCTATGGGAGAATCTAGCTCAGGTATGAGTCAAATTTTGAGTCATCTAACTAGCTTATCTCTGCAGGTCGAAGATATAAAGAAAGACAAGGGAAAATATAAAAGAGAATATATCTGGTGTATCAGATGCAAATCAGAAGGACATGATAAATATAATTGTACCCTATTTCATGAATACTTGGCTTCTGGAGCTCCGAGCCCTTTGAAGCAGGTTACTCTACCTTGGTCTCTGGTATGTAGAAATAGACATCACCCTATTGAATGTTATTACATGAAAAAATATGTTCAGACACCTACAATTTTTTACTGCACATTCTATAAATCTGTGGGGCATGATGAGAAAGATTGTAGGGCTTATGATCTCTTGCATGAAAGATCAAGAGACACATATTGAATTCAAGGTGAAGTACAGTAAGAAGGAATTGCTATGTAGTTTAACTCTCCAGGAAGATGAAACTTCAACCCTCGTGGTGGATTCAGAGGACAAGGACGAGGTGGAGGCATGGGTCTAGGTCGAGTTCAAATCATTTGTTATAATTGCGCACATCCAGGACACATGGCAAGGGACTGTCAGAACCCTTGTACCACTTGCAACTACTGCAACTCATTTGAACATGTCATTGAATATTGTCCTGTGTTGTTAGCCAAACTTTAGGAGAGATGAGGAGGTAACCAGCAAGTACAACTCATCTCAGAAGAACCTCGCAGAGAGGATCCTAGAGTCGTTTTTATCACTATAGGAGGCGTTGTTACAGGAGAAGACAGAGTGACCCCGGGAAAGACTACAGAAGAATCAAGGGTCAAAAGAGCTGCAGAGAAGACACAAGAGTTTGATCCCAGGAAAGAAAAGTAAACATTTGAAGAGGCAAGAAAATAATTTGGAGGAGATCAAGCTTCTTCACCAAAGACATAACCAGAAGTGAGAGAATGTGAAATGCCTCTGGCATTCGATCAGTCTTCTTCACCTGGAGAAGGAAAAGAGGTAAGAAAGATCATGGAATTATTATGTACTTGCATTATCTTGATTACGGGTGAAAGAGTTGTACAAGAACTACAAAATTTGATCAAACAATATGAGAGAGGCGGGATATACCCCCTTCTAAACAAAGAAGTACATCAAGTATCCAAAAAGAAAAGGACAAATAAGGAACTACACCTTAATGCTCAGATTGGAGACTATGATATAAATTATGTGGTCCTTGACTTAGGGTCAGAAGTCAATGTTATGACGAAGTAAACCTGGGCCCTGATGGGAAAACCTAATTTAATTTACTCCCCTATCAAGCTTAGGATGGCTAATCAGCAGGCAGTAAGCCCCTTTGGAAGGTTGGAGCATGTCCCGGTGGACATCGACAGGGTAAGGACATTTGCGGACTTCGAGGTGATTGAGATAGTTGACGATAGTTGTCCTTATCCTATGTTATTAGGAATTGATTGGGATTTCAATAATTCTACTGTGGTTGACTTGAAGAAAAGAAGAATGACATTTGAAGGTGATGGCCTTAGGGTCATTGCACCTCTTGACCTTGGTGAAGGTCGCAGATATACAGAACCCATTAGAGAAGAATATAATTCTTATGAGCTTAAGAATATATATAAATTGATAGCAAGACAATAGGATTACATTAATCCTACAGCAGATGGGAATTTAAGTTGGCAAAGTGACAACGCATGTTCATCAGATTCAGAAGAAGCACTAGAGAACTGGAAAAACAAAATGTATGAATTTTCTGCACGAAGATGTGCTAGATTGATCAGGGAAGTTAATTGGATCGAAACAGAAGTAAGTAATCTACCCACGTTTGACGGTTTAAATCATATAGAATATTTCTTGTTTGAATTTGAAGAAATTGTACCAGTACAGCAAAGGCCGTTGGCACTGGATGAAGCCCTGAAAGAAAATCCAACAAGATGGTGGGGGACACACAAAAATAATATCATGGACTAGATGCAATGTCGCACTTTGATGACAGTGCACTTTTCAGAACAAGTAGAAGGGTGTGAAGTTTGATACACAAGTCAGAGCTTCCCAAAGTACCATGTGCATAGTTGTGAGGAGGCCTGGAGAAACATCCCTCAGGAACAGTGGGCACATAATTCATCAACACTTTGGATACAATGCCTATTAATTGGTATCTACAAGCATAATTGCGCCTCACCACTACAGATTGGCATGGTATGACTCAGAAATGTGTAGCTACATTTTCATTTTAAATTTAGTACCCTACAGTAGATCAAGCGTTACAAGTTGTAAGACAAAGGATCTTTGAGGAGGCACCTACACGTCCCGTTGAGCAAGAAGAAGATGAATGGATTGCACCTCTTTAGAAGTTGCAAGGTTGTTACAACATCAATGTTGATGAAGACGATGATCCTAGGAATGTGAATATCACAAAAATAGAAGGATAGAGAGACATAGAAGGACCAAGAGTTGAACTACCTTTTATTGGACAACCAATTAAAATCAAAAAAGTTAACATTGGAACAGAGAAAGCACCTAATCTCGCAAACGTTGGAGATTATTGGGATGATGCCACTATTGACAATATCACAGAATTACTGCATGAATATCAGGACTTGTTTCCAACCAAGTTCACGGATATGAAGGGAATTAAAGGGCCCATGGGAGAGATGAAGATCCCATTGAAACCAGATGCAAGGCCAGTCAAGCAGAGACCCTACAGATTGAATCCCAAATATAAGGAGAAATTCAAGATTGAGCTAGACAGAATGTTGGAAGCAAGAATCATAGAACCTGTTGAAGAGTCAGAATGGATTATCCCTATGGTGGTTCAAGATAAGAAAATAGGAGAGATCAAAATATGTGTAGACTTGAGGAAAATGAATGATGCATGTTTACATGATCCATTACCTACATCGTTTACTGACAAAGTGTTATATAATGTGGGAGGACAGGAAGCTTACTCCTTCACCGATGGATTTTCAGGGTATCACCAGATTAGTATTGCCAAGGAAGATCGTCATAATACCACATTTGAAATAGAATGGGGTTCCTACCAGTACACAGTGATTCCTTTTGGATTGAAGAATTCACCAGCCATCTTTTCTAGGGTGGTGGTTGAAGCATTCAAGGAATTTCTACATAAATTTCTGGAAGCATATTTTGATGATTGGACTATTTTTAGCTTATTGCAAAATCATATTGAATGTTTAAGACTAATGTTGGATAAGTGCAAGCAATGTCAGATTGCCCTAAACCTGAAGAAGTGCATCTTCTTTTCACCCTTTGGAGTGTTGCTAGGCCACATTGTGTGTAAGAAAGGATTGTTGGTCGATCCATCTAAGATTTCCATTATTGTTGATCTACCCCCTCCTACTTCAGTTAGATAGTTGTGCACTACACTGGGACATATGAGATACTACAAAAAGTTCATTAAGGGCTATGCAGATACTACAGCACCCATGGAGAATATTTTGAAGAAATATTGTGAGTTTCAATGGACAGAAGAATTCCAGCAGAGCTTCAACACATTGAAAGAGAAAATGGTTACTACGCCTATTCTGGTTTTCCTAGATTGGATTAAGGAATCTCATGTGCATGTCGATGCATACTCTATTGCATTGGGAGAATTGCTAGCACAACCAGGAGCAGGATATATTGATCATCTGTTATCCTTTGCTAGTAGGAAGTTATCTACAACTGAGATAAATTACACTACCACTAAGAGAGAAGGTTTAGCCATGGTGTATGCGCTGCAGAAGTTTCATCGCTATTTGTTGGGAGGACATTTTAAGATGTTCACTGATCACTCTACACTAAAATATTTAGTCAACAAGCCAGTGCTGGGGGGAAGAATATGCAGATGGCTACTGCTATTCCAGGAATATGATTTTGAGATTTTGGTCAAGCTAGGGAGAATGAACAAGGGACCTGATCACTTGTCTAGATTAGATCATGGAGAATAAACTACTAGGATGGAGGATACACTACCAGATGCGCAGTTGTTGGCCATCAAAAATTTTGATGATCACTTCGTCGAGATAGTCTAGTTCATGTCAATAGGAATGGCACCTCGCGAATATACATTCCTTCAGAAAAAGAAACTGGTAGTTTGTGCTACATATTTTTCACTTATAGCTGGACATCTATACAATATGGGACCTGATGAGATACTGAGGATATGTGTTATGGAGGCAGAAAGACCGCTAATTTTGGCAAAAGTACATGAGGGCATCGCAGGAGGACACTATGTTGGGAAAGCAACAGCACAGAAGGTTCTCAAAGCTAGCCTCTGGTGGCCCACTTTACACAAAGACGCTAAGGAATACTACAAAGCCTGCAATGTATGACAAAGAGTTGGGAAACCTTCCAGAAGAGATGAGATGCCTTTAGCACCACAGATAACCTTACAGACATTTGACAATGGGCCATTGATTTTGTGGGGCCTATCAACCCACCAGGAAAGTGCACAGGAGCCAGATACATCATCACTACAACAAAGTATTTAAAAATATGGGAAAAAGCAAGAGCAGTCAAGGATTGTAGTGCAGCTACAGCTACGTGATTCATATTTGATGATATCATAACCAAGTTTGGATGCCCGAAGATCCTTATGAGTGATCAAGGCACACACTTTATTAATAAGACTATTGAAGCCTTGACTTGGGAATTTGCAGTTCATCATCAGAAGAGAACCCCATACCACCCATAAGCAAATGGTACAGTCGAAGCATTCAATAAGATCTTGGAGACAGCACTGACCAAGATTTGCAGTGTAAATAGGGATGATTGGGATTTGAGAGTACCAGTAGTATTATGGGCCTATAGAACTACTTACAAGAAGCTGATAATGCAGACTCCCTTTAAGTTGGTTTATGGTCAAGAAGCAATTGTACCTATGGAATACTTGGTTCCTTGTCTAAGAATTGCAGCCTTTACAGATATGGATGACATTGGCGTTGTTCAAGAGAGGCTCGTGCAGTTGGTCGAACTGGAGGAAGACGTGTTTATTGCAGGATTCCATCAGCAGGTACAGAAGGAACAAGAAAAGGCCTATCACGACAGACATATCAAGAAGAAAGCCTTTAAGCAAGGAGATATGGTATTGGTTTATGGCAGCAAGTTCATGAAGCATCCAGGGAAGTTCAGGACACATTGGCTTGGGCCATATGAGGTTGCCTATGCCACGGAAGGAGGAGATGTGCAGTTGACGACTTTGAAGGGAAAATGGAAGGAAGGATTGGTGAATGGGAGCCGGCTTAAATTGTACTATGACAACCAACTGCCTCGCAACTCTCAGTAAAAGCAGAAGGAGAAGGGTTTAGGTACCAGGTGCAGTTGAAACTGGGTACCAAACATAGAAAAGACAGTCTGCGCATAGTGGGGAAGGATAGAGCAGAAATCACAGGTTGTGTTGTGCAGTCTAAAGTCAAAGTAAAATAGAAGGTTCAAACCTGAAGTGCCTCGGGACAAGTCACAGGTGAGTATTGGAGGCCTATTGGCCCTTGGTTATGGATTAAGAAAGAAAGTTAAGAAAAAGAAAAATAAAAGACAAAGTGTGAATTGTGTGGAAGGTACATTGACTGATATTGGGTCGAAGTGATCAGAGAAGAAGAAAATAAGGAGCGAAGCAAGGGAAATCTAGTCATTGAACTAGAAGATCGAGGATGACATATCATCAAGGAAGATGGATCGTGGACAAATCAGCAAGCAAAAGAAGAAGTCAACGAGTTCTTTGGATCACTTCACAGGGAAGAAGGAAAGACAAGCTAGCGAAGCCTGAAAAACGTGGGTCAAAGAGGACCTGGATTTTTAGACACCTAGGGTTTTAGATCTAGGGTTTTGACACCTAGACGTTGTCATGTAATGTATAAATAAAGGTCTAGAGGACTTGGGATGAGTTAGTTCAAAGTTGGTTGTTCGTGATTATTATGGGTGATTCTTGTTTTGGATACTATTTTGTATTGTGAGAGAGAGAAGTGTTGAGTGTGAGAGCCTTCTGGTATTGTAGGATCTTATGTTGGGTCCAAAGATCAACCCTGTAGCTGGGTGCGCAGGGAGGGGAGAGAAGAAGAGAAAGAGAGAGAGAGATACAAGCTAAGAGCACAGATAGAACTGTATGATTTCATATAATATCAAGAAACACAGTTATGTGGATGTAGCCCTAGGGAGAGGGTGAACCATGTATATTTTGTGTCTATGTGGTTGATGTTGTGTTCTTTTACCTTCTGTTATTCTATCATTGCATTATTATGTTAGATCTGGAATATAACTATGTAAAGTAGGTTTATGATTGGTAAGAATAATTGGGTTGAATTGTGTTGTTGCCTTGGATCCACTTGCATTTCCTCTGGTTGTAGACACATGTGTCCTACAACCCCCTATAGCTACTTTGGTGAGACTACATCTGCTTCGTAGGTGTTGTCAAAAGGTCGAATAGTTAGGGCTTGTTGGTGCATTGTTAGAGTTGAACCCTGGGTCTTCCCCTATGACAACAGTGATGATCCCAATGTTTCATGTTGATAATCCCAATGTGGCATCTAGGTTCCACTCAACTGCTCAAACTGAAGTGTGAACTGAAGAGAATATTCTCCTAGAGGAATATTCTCTCTAAACTATAGGAGACTGAATAATGAATAATAAGCATAGGGAAAACCTTAGAAAATAAAATCCTAGGTTTGTGTGAAGTATCTCCAAAAACCACCACCTAAGTCAGTGTGTCAGTTGAACAATACACTTGGTCATACAAGGTATTACAAGAAGTTTATAAGGGGATATGCACATATTAATGCGTTGATGGAAAAATTGTTGAAGAAGGACACCAAGTGTCATTGGAATGATGAGTGTCATCATAGTTTGGATATCTTGAAGGAGAAGATGGTGACAGTGCCAATTTTAGTGTTTCCAAATTAGGAAAAGGAATTCCATGTGCATGTGGATGTATCTGCAATAGTGTTAGGAGAATTATTGACATAGCCAGGAGAATGTGATATAGATCACCCAATTGCATTTGCAACTAGGAGGTTGTCAAATTCATAGCAGAACTATAATACAATAAAAAAAAAAGGTTTGGCCATGATGTATGCATTGCATAAATTCAGACATTATTTGTTAGGGAAACATTTAAAGATGTTTACAGATCATTTTGCTCTTAGATATTTATTCAATAAGCCAATTTTGGGGGGAAGAATATGCAAATGGATACTATTGTTTTAGGAGCTTGACTTTGAAGTTGTCGTGAATCCTAGATGATTGAATGTAGGCCCAGATGATCTATCTATAATAACTAATGGAGAAGAACCAAGTAACTTGGAGGAAAAATTATCGAATGCACAATTGTTTTCAGTCCACATTGTTGATGAATATTTTGCTGACATTATTGAGTTTTTGAGTATAGGATTTGCACCAAAGGAATTTAATACTGCATAGAAGAAAAATATGGTGGTCAGAGCTGCAAACTACCAATTGATTGCAGGTCACTTGTACAAACTTGGTGAAAACAACATTTTGAGGAGATGTGTTATGGAGCATGAAAGGCCTATTATTTTAGTAGAAGCACATGAAGGAATTGTTGGAGGACACTATGCAGGGAAGGCCATTGTGTATAAGTTATTGCGCGTGGGATTATGGTGGCCAACAGTTCACAAGGATTCAAAGGAGTAATTTCATAATTGTGATGTCTATCAGAGAGTTGGAAAGCCATCCAAGAGGGATGAGATGTCATTGAGACCTCAAGTATTTGACAAGTGGGAAGTAGTCTTTGTAGGTCCAATTAATCCACCATCAAGAATATCAAGAGCTAGATATATTATTAAAGCAACAAAATACTTGACCATATAGGTCAAGGCAACAGTAGTGAAGGATTGCAGCACAGAGACTGCAACACACTTTTTATTTGAACATGTAGCTACAATATTTGGATTCCCAAGAATTTTGATGAGTGATCAGGGGACTCACTTTATCAACAATACAATCCGGGAAATGATGGAAGAATTTGAGAGACATCATCATAAGAGCACTCCATATCATCCTCAGGAGAATGGAATAGTGGAATATTTTAACAAGATATTGGAGAATTCCTTTACAAAGATTTATAATGTAAACAGGAACGACTGGGACTTGATGGTACCAACAGTGTTATGGGCTTATATAAATGCATGGAATAAGCTAACAGGGCAAACACCTTTTATATTGGTGTATGGATAGGAAGCAGTAGTACCCAACTATTACATATATGACAAAAAGAGGCGTAGCTCATGAAACATTAGCACAACTCATGGAATTAGAAGAAGACATCATCATAGTTGGTTTCCATCATGAGGTATAGAAAGAAAAGTATAAAGCATGGCATGACAAACATATTAAGAAGAAGAACTTCAAGGAAGGATATCTGGTTCTCCTCTATGACAGTAAATATTTGCAGCACCCAGGAAAGTTCAGGATGCATTGGCTAGGGCCATATGAGATAAATTTTGTCACAAATGGAGGTGTTGTGCAGCAGAAGGATTTAGCAGCCAAGGAGATACAAGGAATGGTGAATGGTAATCGACTAAAACTATATATACATCTAGAAATTAACATATATTCACAATGACATCATAGTATAACTCATAATCAAACAGAAATCATAATGTACTATAATTGGATCCCTTGCTCGCAAGTATCCTCAAAGAACTAGTAAGTGTAAAATGTGATCAGTGGAACTGATGTTACAACAAGGAAAAGACAGCTTTTACCACTCCTTGGGGAACATTTATGTATGACAAGATGTCATTTGGACTTATAAATGCAGGGGCCACATTTCAAAGAGAAATGGATACAGATTTTGTTGGAGAAAAGGATAAATTTATTCTTATAAACCTGGATGACATGATAGTCTTCTCAAAATCTGATGAACACCATATCAAGCATTTGAGACAAACCTTCACTAAATGTAGAAATTTTGGTTTATCTTTAAATCCCAAGAAATAATTTTTTTCCATGAAGGAAGGAAGATGGTTAGGCCATATAGTATCTACAGAAGGAGTCAGGGTTTATTCTGACAGATTTGAGGCAATCAGATCAATTGACTTACCTGAAAAATAATAATAATAAGTGCAGTCTTTTCTAGGAAACATAAATTTCCTCGAAAAATTTATACCCAACTTTGTTGAATGATGAAAAAACATTATTGACATGTTGAAAAAAGACAGTGAAATTAAGTGTACTGTTGAGTCTAAGGAGTCTTTTGATCATACTAAAAGTGCTCTAGGTCAATCTCCATTCTTATTCATTCCAGGTTGTTATCTCATGATTTGTAGCTTAGGCAAAGCCCAACCCAAACCTCAAATGTATGAGAAATATAAGAGTACCTACCCACTATCACCTTATATAGACACTCCCCTTGCTTTAAAGGTGATGAAATCACCTCAATGGGGGAATCTCGGTGACCCTAGGGGGATTGATATGGAAAGTGAAGAGATGGTAAGTGAAACCCCTAAAGGTCAATGGTAGAGATGATGAAAGGCCCCAAGATGAGTATTTTGGAAGGAAAAATGGTTTTCAAGTGTTGAATACATGCAAAACAATGTTAGCCCCTCCCAGACAAGACAAATAATGGATATACAAGCCTTTAATCAAAGGGGAAATAGCAAGCCCGCAGGGGTGTAGACTGATTGGAAAGTGTCGTGTAAATGGAAGGAAATGTAAAAAGTAAGTCTCAAGTTCGATTCTCACCCCGATTTACACATTCCCCATGCTTGCAGACTCTGTGGACGCAACTGGAGGTTATAGAGGTAGCAGACAAGAATCAACCCCGTGTCACACGAGTATGAGAACTGCGAGTTTTTTATTCCTCCAGTCACAAAAAAAAGGTAAATATCAAGAAACCTTGTTGTCCCAAAATTTCAGCAGTATATAACTATATAGATCAGCAATGAATAATAACAATGGTTGCAAAATATGTTACCAAGAGTCAAGTGCAAGATACTAGAAACTAAGCTAGAAATGACTAGTTTAACTTACACTGAATAGAGAATGAATTTAATGGTATTTAGGGATGTTTTTTTTTAGTGTTATCAAAAAGTTATTATAACATCCAAGTGGTTGTAGCAAAAAATTGCTACATCATAAAAATCTAACCACTAAAATCAACAAACAATCCACCCAAAAGATAGCCAATGATAAGTAGATTAGTTATGGCAGCTAGCAAGCAAATTTTAATGGTGGAATAATGAGAAATGAAAGAGTTTAGGTGATTTTTGTTGCATCCCTAATGGTTGTAGCAGCAATCAATTCCTTATCCAAAAGAGGATGCCCTTAGGGAATAAGCAAGCTTATAACACTAAGAAAATATTCCAACTTGAACAAATGTAATATCTCGTAACTCCACGTATACCAATGCAATGATTTTATATATCCAATGAAATTAGATTAGTAACTAGCCAATTGAGTTATGGAGTCTCTTAGTTTAAGGCTATATTTGTTACTTCTTGTTGACGGGCGAAATTGTCCGTCCGTCAACTGGGAGAGTGGAACCGGTCTGGGGTTGTCTAAATAACCCAAGCCGTTTGGAATGGACCACCCTGATGAGTTTAACGGCTCCGTTGGCCGCCCTAAGGTCTTTTAAGAAAACCAAAGAGAAAACTAATCTAAACTAACTATTCTAACTAAAACAAATAAAACAAACTAAAACTCAATAAAACTAATAAAAGAAACTAACTAAAAATAAAAGAAACTAACACACTAATCTAATTAAAACAAACTACTAAATTAAACTAAAACTAAATATAACTATTCTAAATATTATATACAATCTACTAATTACTATTATAATAACTCAAATCAACTATCTAATTACCAGCTGCAATATTACTTATTCACAAATGTACACTATAAACAGCCTACAGATTTAATTAAAACCTGCAAAACTCATGTGTTTTCTGC